>JAANDH010000797.1:4318-176923 GCA_011799765.1 Nymphaea thermarum | reverse complement strand
GAAGGGATGACAATAAAATTAGGGCTTGAACCTCATCATCAAATTTAATATCCACAGAACATAATTGAGAAGTAATAACATTGAACTCATTTATGTGATCCGTAACAGAGGCACCTTCAGCCATTTTCAAATTAAATAATCGACGCATCAGATATACCTTATTCGAAGCAGAGGGTTTTTCATACATATCTGTTAGCGTCTGCATCAGACTTGCTGTCGTCTTCTCGTTAACAATGTTGAAGGCGACATTTCTGGCCAGCGTCAACCGGATGACTCCAAGGGCTTGTCTATCCAGCAACTGCCAATCTACATCAGCCATTGTCGCGGGCTTCACTCCCATGAGCGGTACATGCAGTTTCTTCTGATACAAGTAGTCCTCGATCTGCATCTTCCAGAATCCGAAGTCTTTACCGTCGAACTTCTCGATTCTGACTTTTCCTTCTTCCAGCGCCATTGTTCCTACCTCGTACGAACCTGGCTCTGATACCAGTTGTTAGGAACAATACACAAAACACTCCGCTCACACTCTCAAGAGGAGGTTAGAAGCAACAAGGAAGAAGACAACGATTTACGTGGTTCGGAGCAATAACCTCCTACGTCCACGGTCGCACAGATCTCTTGTATTCTCTCTCTCTGATGAACACACAGAACAACACTCTCAAGTGGCGGCCCTCCTCATAACATAAGGATTAGGGCAAAAACCCGCATTTGTACAAATGACATAAGGATCCGCGGTATTGCATATGAGTGTACAGTATGGATCAAGTTCCATACACCAACAGACTGCACCGAAGCTGTTGTTTTTAGGATAGCAAACGAGGCTGCCTATTTGGGCAAGAGGGCTTTCAAAGACCCAGATTTTGGGATTGATTAGGATCTGATTTGTGGCATCGAGCGACCAGAAATTTGATAAGCTGGTGGTCGGCCTAGCTGGTCATTGTAAAATAGCAAAAATGAGCCTGTTGACTTGGGCATTGGTGAGCCAAGGGCTAAGGGTGTTTGAGCCCTTGACTTTGGCTTGATAGAAGATGATAACGACCTCACCATGGCCGCTGCCATTCAGTCCACGGTGAAGGCGGTCTGATCACGCCAGCAGCCATGCATTTCAAGCTATTGAAATAATATGCAGTGTGAAGAGAAGACTGACCTGAGCTGATGGGAGGATTGAGGCGAACATGAGCTGGAGTTGCGTCTAGAACAGGGGAAAAAAGGGGTTGCCTTGAGAAGGGGTCGACGTGAAGGTAGGGCGCAGGTAAGACGTCAAGCGATTGACGCTTTAGGCTGGGATCAGCTTGAGGAGACGTCTTGAGTTGAAATGCCTTGAGCAGGGGTCGGCTGGAGCAGGCAGCAGCCAGGTGACGTGGGGCTACACCAAGCTTGAGGGCGCCTAGGATGGAAACGCCTTGAGGATGCTTAGCTTGGTGGGATGTGGGAAGAGAGATCAGCAAAATGTCTCCTCCTTGGTGGCTGTTTCAGTTAGGTGGTGGAAGAGGTTCCTTGCTAGTTAGCAAGGGTCTGGTTTTAGAGGCACCAAATCTTCATCATGACTTGGTGCTGGGAATTAAATATATTTTTCGAAAATGGGAAAGATCAAGAGACAATCTTCGTGATTTTGGCATGGGGAAGAAGGTATCCTTGCATGCAAGGGGCCAATCAGCCTTGTTGCTTTTGTTGGCTTTTTCTTTTAGTTTAGCTTGAATAACAAGCAATGGCAGCAGGCTTTTATCCTTTTTTTCATTCTCAAGCTATCATGTCAGCTGAAAATGAGTTGGTTAGAAACCAACTCATTTGGTTTCCAAAGAAGAAAAGAGAGGGAGAGAGGGACGCCACTTATGGCCGTTCCTTCTTCTCTAACTAGAAAATTTTTTTGGTTTCATTCTTGAAACCATAATCAAATGCCACAGCCTCTTTTTTCTTTTTTTATCTTATTTGATTTACTTCCAATTGAAAATAGGGGAGGGGCTAGGAGCTCTTCTAGTCTTTTGAAAAAATCCAAAAGAGTTTGAAGAAAATGTCTATTCCTTAGACGCCTCCTCGATTTTTGTTTATTTCAAAAAACTAATGATTTTTCTAGAATTGGTTCTTACCAATGTCGCAAATGAAAGAGTGAGCTCGTTTGAGAGACTCCTTACTTAATATATATATAAAATTGATTTAGATCATTGTCGATCTAGTTTTGGGCGAATTCTTGATTTGCCCGGAAATTGGCTCGACCTTAGCATGTCGATGTGTTTCTTTATCTTGAATTTCTTTGAAAGAGTTTTAGCTTGATTTAAATGGAGTAAATCAACTTTGTTGGGGCAGATCCAAGTTAATAAGCTATGAGCCAATTCTAGGATCTCCAAAGTTTTAAATTTAGATTTTTTGGTTCTTAGAAGAGTGAATTTTCGAATTGACTCCCAAATAATGTTTGGAAAATTAAAAAGTCCTTGCTCTATGCGAACCATTCCTAGTTCATTTTCCTTTGACTGAGTATTATGTGAATGAAACTAAGTAAATAGAGAGAGAGAGAGAGAGTCGTGCTGATTTATCTTCTCTCTTTGGATTGAATTAAGATTGAAAGAAGATTTTAATTCTCACTAATGAGAATTTTAATCTTGATTGCGAAAATGTAAGATTTTAGATCTCGATACGAATCGAACTCTAACTTTAATTTTAGCTTTAGTTAAATTTGGAATTTTCCATACTTGACAGAGAATGCTTCATAGACTCGGGTTTAGGTTTGGGTTGGGGCGGACATCGACTCTGGTCCAAAAATTTTTTATGTAATTTTTTTTAGATTACCATTGAAAAATTTTGGAAAATTTTGAGGTGTTAACAGATGCCCCTCTTTGCTACTGATTAAATTGAAGACTTTGCTTCATGCTAAAGACACGCACACCAAATTTTTTCAAATTTTTGCAAAGTGATTTAAAAGTTCAACCCTAGGCATTTGGTATCATTGCCTCTTTGTGAAGAGTAGTACTGGGGCAGGAGCTTGCATATATAGTTTCTTCCTCCATGTCATAGAAAATGTTGCAAAGGAATTCATATAAATTAGAGAAATTTTGTAATTGTGAGGAAGTTTTCACATGTGAGGAACTTTTGGCTTCAACTTTTTGAATGATTTATTTTTCTTTCGAGCTACCCTTTACTCGAAGGAAAATACCTCACCACCCCAAAGTTACTCAGGATTTCCACCACTTTGATGGTTTTGTTTAGTTTATTTTGTACAACGTCGTGCCTATTGGGCTTTTGATAGAACCCTTATAGTGAGTTTTGGGCCGGTAGCTCTCAAACCAGATTGGCTTTAGAGTACCAGGTGTAAAACACTATGTAGACTTATTTGCTCGAGATTAAAAGGCTTTGGGAGGCTTGATATGAGCAAAATGTTCATGGATTGCCTTAGCTTCATTGTGTATGCACAGGTTGTATGCCTACCCGCTATTGCAGAGCTTTGAAATGGAGGAACTTCTACACTCACCCCGAGCTCAGCACTCAACTCATTTTGTTTGATAGCTTTTCTTTATCATGTCAAGTTCTTTTCGACTATGAAGACTTTCCTTCCATGGCATCTCATGCTAGACATTTGCAATTTGTTTTGTTTGTCAAGATCAATATCAATCCCAAAACATTAATCCATCAATTTCGTTGGAATTTGTTACACATTGCAAACCAATCCCCCTTGTGTTAGCTCATTCCCAATCAGCTTGTGAGCTCACTCTTGAAATTTGCAAACTATTTTGTAGAAATTTTTTTGAAAGGACTGTTTGAATCTCATTGGAGAAATTCACTTGCAAGAGAACTTGTTGTTTTATTGTATGATGATTTTGAATTATAGTTACATTAAATAAATTTTTTTGAGGTGTAACGCATTGATTAAGTTGGGAATTTCTACTCCAACATTGATTAGCGGATATGAATTGTAGGGAAGGGCTTCTTTAATGAAGGAAGGGGTCCTTCTCAATTAGGAGACCGTTTTCCTTTGGGTCTACCTCTAAGGGGAGCAACAGATCGGATGACTAGGTCGTTACCATGAACATTCTTTCGATGACCAAATTTTGCATAGTGTTGAGCTACAGTCTTGAGATAGTTTCCAACACGTTTAACTACTTGTAATCTTTTTTCGTCAAGAAGATCGAGGTATGTCAATTTCTTTCATTTCTGTTTGCTCATAGTGAGCTCGATTAGGGCAGCAAATTTGGTTTCTGGTTTTTGAATGTGCAATGGAAGCACATTTTCTGTCTCATACACTAATTTGGTAAGTGTGGCATTTGTTGGCATCTGAATCGTGGTTCATGATGTCCAAAGTGCATTGTGTATTTTCTCATGTCATTCTCGGCCTTAAGGGTGGGTATCGGGCCGGGCCGGCCCGATAATGATCAACCCGATCCGGCCCGTCGGGCCGCACAGCCCGGCCCAGGCCCGGCCCGATATCCCGGGTCTCGGCCCGGGCCCGGCCCGGCCCAGCCCGATGGGCCGCTCAGCCCGGCCCAGCCCGGCATGGCCAGGCTTCCAATTTCTGCAACTACAAACAAAGGTCAAAGTGCAAGAAAGCACCAAGCTTGTCAATTTCAAAACTCAGTCATTAATGCTCCTACGGCCATTTCTTCCTCCTCCGTCTCTAGACAACTACCAAACAAAAACTTGTGAAGGAAAAACCCATAAATTCGTCCCTCTCCTTTCGTGCTCCCATCTCCCCACGTCCTTTTCTCTCTCTGTAAAACTCGGCAACCAGAAAGGAGCGCCGATGAAGATGGCACCCCAAAATCTTCTCATTCTGAGTCTTTGCTGCTTTCTCTTTTCAATATTATTCCCGGCGGCGTCTTCTGCTCCTTCCTGCAACTCTTCCGACTACCACATGGCGAAGTCAGCCTTCAGGTCGCTGATGGGATTCCACCCGGCTACCTTCCTCAACTGCTCTGCCACCATTAGAGAGCTCAACCTTTCGTCGAGGAGGGGGAGGGAGACAGGAAGGGAGAGGGGGGAGACAGGAAGGGAGAGGGGGAAAAGAAGGAGGGGGAATCGGGAGAGGNGGACGGGAGGACTCAGAGGAGGAGGGAGAGAGAAAGGAGAGAAGAGGGAGCGAGAGCGTGGAGAGGAGGGAGACCAGAGGAGGAGGGAGCGAGAGCGGGGAGAGGAGGGAGATCAGAGGAGGAGGGAGAGGGCTCAAAGGAGGAGGGAGAGGGAGAGAGAAAGGAGAGAAGAGGGAGCGAGAGCGGGGAGAGGAGGGAGGGAGATCAGAGGAAGAGGAAGCGAGAGCGGGGAGAGGAGGGAGAGAAAGGGGGGAATCGGGCCGGGCCGCCGCCGGGCCGGCTTATTGGGCCCGGGTCCGGCCCGGGCTGGGAAAATCCCAGCCCAAGCCCGGCCCATATCGGGCCGGGCCGGCCCGGCCCGACGCCCAGGCCTATCAACAATCCTTTTTAAGACACGAATAAAAAATCTTGTTGGTTGCTTTCACCTGTCAATTACCCTGGGGTAATATAGGGTAGAAAATTGATGTTGTATTTGATATTTTTGGCAGAAACTACTTATTTTCTCATTTTGAAATGAGTGCCATTGTTTGAAACAATGTCATGGGGAACGCCAAATCTGCATAGGAGGTTTTTATGGATAAAGGACACTACATGTTGTCCTTCAATAGTTTTTAGAGTGATTGCTTCCACTCATTTGGTAAAATAGTCAATGGATGCAAGCAAAGACTTGTGACCATTTGATGCAAGACGATTGGTAGGGCCGACTACATTGAAGGCCCACATTGAGAAAGAAAAAGGTGAGCTAACCGAATGGAGGTAAGTCATAAAAGTGTATTAATGGTGCATGTAATTGGCATTTCACACACTTCTTTGCAAATTGGTGGCAATTTTTTTGCATGGTGGGCCAATAGTATCCAACCCAAATTATCTATTTAACTAATGTTTGGTATCTTACATAACCTCCACAAATTCTTTCATGGGCTTCTTGGATAATTTCCACTCCGTTGTTTCTCTTGACGTTAAGCATATTTGGCATTGAATCCTCTTTTTTAGAGAATTCTTATGAGGACAAAGTATCTTCTAGACAAGTCACTAGAATCGGACCTGTGTACACGGTGGGATAAAATATAAATTATAGAGATTTTGTTACAATTAATTATATTTATATATTAAATTATATTAACTATACATTTTTTAGTTAGTTTAACCAGGTTGAGCTCAGGTTTTAGGCACTTAGATTGAGCTCAGGCTAAGTCACTGGTTGACTTCTTATTGGGCTGAACCAGGCCGAGGCCCAGCCCTAGCCTTTGGGTAAGTATGAAGGGCAAGAAAGTAACTATCAGAATGAGGTAAACAAAGATCGGCTGCAATGGAATGGAAGGGGTGGAATGTTCGCGGTTCAATGAAGAAAAGCATGTCAGGATCCTTTTCCCTCATTTTCATTCCATTTAGTGAACTCGTTTTCTTTTAAACAAGTCGACGTTCAAAATCACAAAAGAATGAAAAGTACATGCCTTTCACGACAAAAGGACTGCACCACCGTGTACGCAGGTCCCATTCTGGTCAATTTCAATGCTTATATTTTGTATGACAAAAGGACTGCAGCATCGTGTACGCAGGCCATATTTTGGTGACTTTGAATACTCTCACACACACACACACACACACACACACACACACACACACACACACATATATATATATATATATATATATATATATATATATATATATATATATATGCCAGACCGACTTAATTAATTAGCCCACTCCACCGATGTGGACAACACTAAAAGAAATTAAATTGATCAAATTGGTTTTTATGTGGTGCCAAGTCCCATCAACTATTTGTGGCGATCGACAAGAACACCACAATGGTGTTGACGAATTGGTCGCCTGGTCGGGACTATTCCAATTAAAAAAAAAAAAAAGAGAACAATTAAGTATGTCAATAGGTTGGATTCAAAAAGGACTGCAACATGGTGTATGCAGGTCCAATTCTGTGGTTGTTTTAATTGAAGCAACATGCAACCATTATGGATTTTTAAATAAAAATAATTAATTAAGAAGGTATAATAGGGTACATGTGCTTTCCTAATTTGACTCATGAGGCTATGCTCCTATGCCAAAAAGGGGAATGAGTTCTACGTGCATGTGGCTACAAGAAATCAAATTCACTTTGTTTATGTAGAGACAAAAAAAATAAACAAAAAAAAAATTATTCTTTTCAAATAATTTTCAAAATACCCCAACTTTTACCCTACTTTTTTGGCGTATTTGCCTTGCGTGTGCCTACCAAGCAGTACACTTAACTCGATCTCTGCTGTGCCAAGCAAATGGATTGTGAGTTATGTGCACAGATCGGTGCACTAACACATAAACGCCAAGAAGAAAACAGGATAGGGGTTGGAACATTTTGGGTATTATTTAAAAGTAATGTTTTTTCATTCTTTTAACTTTTTTCAGTTCTCTTTTTTCTCTTATAAATACTTTTTTTTCCCATTAATTACGGGCATTTATGTTGTTACTTATAGCACACGCAATTCGTGAGGCTTACATAAGCCGCTTCCATCGAAATAAAGTGCATGAATTCAACTGCTGCGAGCTCGCCTTCTTCTTCCAAGCACTTCACCAATCATCCTAAAACCGTAACAGTCATCATCCGGCATGAAAAGTAACTCGGACTGCAAGAAATCATAGACACCATGCCTACCAGAGCGAGAATCATCGTTGGTGAGAGAGAGAGAGAGAGAGAGAGAGAGTGGGATACCCTGAATTTTTCTTGTTCGGAAACTATAAGGAGCATTGATAATATCAGAATCTTTATATAGAAAAACATAAAAGACAAGCTGCATCATGACATATTGGCATTATTGAGATGCTTAAATGCCACCGTATCTAATTCATATCAAAAGCATAGTGCTCATTTAGGAAATGTCTAATCTAGTGAACACTTGATCAAAAAGCTTGTACATACACATTATTGGAAGCTTTTGATGCCACAGAGACCTTGCGATGAGCTGCATCTTCTCCACATACCCATCAAGCTGCAAAGGAAGAGGGGTAAGGTGGCACCTCTACCTCGACTGCACCTTCCAGCATCTGCACCGCTTTCTTCATCGTGGGTCTCACCGAGGGGTCTTCTTGAGTGCACCATAAAGCCACCATCACCATCTTCTCCACCCTTATCATATCATTTGTCGCTGCTTCGTCATTCTCCACCAACCTGTCCAATCGGTGCTCGATGAAGCAGTCGTTTACCCAGTAGACCAGTATTGCAGACTCTTCATCCTTCTTCTTCAGTTCCACGTTCTTCCTGCAGCATATGATCTCCAGCAGTATGACTCCAAAGCTATACACATCGACCTTTGCTGCTATTGCTGCCTTTCTGAACCACTCGGAAGCCATGTAACCTTTTGTTCCCCTGATGTTTGTGTGTGTGTGGGACTAATCACTCATCAGAAGCTTGGCCAGACCAAAATCAGAGATCTTAGGCACGAAATTGTGGTCGACAAGTATGTTCTCGGGCTTGATGTCGCAGTGTATGATCTGACTGATGCATTCTTCATGGAGGTAGGTGAGCCCCCTCTCCACACCAAAAATGATCTGCACTCTCTGCTTCCAGCTGGGCTTTGTGCTTCCAAAAAGGAAGCTTGAGAGAGAGCCATGCTCCAAGTATTCATAAACCAGCATTCTTTGCGAGTCTTCGTCACAGTAACCAAGCAGCTGGACAAGGTTCTTGTGGTGGGTCCTTCCGATCACGCTTACCTCTGTTCTGAATTCCTTTTCTCCATCTTCCATCAGTTTATCCAGTTGCTTGACGGCCACAGATTTCCGACCGTCCTGCCGTGAAAGAACTCCTTTATAAACAGTCCCAAAAGATCCCCTCCCAAGTTGTTCCTTGAATCCGCAGGTAGCATCCTCCAATTCCTTGTAAGTAAAGCTCCGAAGATTCATCCCCAAGGCAGTACTCTGTCCTGGCTCGGTTCTCTGCGATTTTATCCTATGGCGTCGGAGAAAGGCGAGAAGGAAGAGACAGAGGAGATTGACGAATCCCGATCCACCAAGCATTAGGCACAACAGGATAATGAGATGCAGCGAATCCCTGACATCTTTGCACCTCCCCTCTCCTATATCGTTGTTTTTCGGTAGTGGTGTCATCGAATTGTTGTCTTTCGGCATCTTGATTAGAGCCCTTGAATTCAATGAGAAGTCGACTCTACCATTGTACATTGGGATCTTCTTCTTCCAGCAGGTGTTGTCCCTGTAGATCGCCACAGTGCATAGACAGTCTGAGAGGCATGCCTCCCGACAGCTGCTCTCGTTCATGACACTGTTCATCTGTGAGAAGTCCCCCAGAGGCCAATCGACGTTTTCTAGCGTCTCAATGATGTAATCGTCGCCTCTAAGTCCTGGACACTGCTGCACAGTGAAATTCTGTTGGCACCCCATGAATCTGTTGTTTGGATTGATATAATCGAACCCTTTGGGGCAGATGCAATCTGGCCGCCCGTCGTTATTCAACTGGCAATATGCGTTCAACCCGCAAATGCCTGGAACAAAACATGGTCTCCCGGTAGTACTGGTCCAAACAGTCTCCCAAGTCTGTGCCCCGCTGCCATTGCCGTTCTTCGGGAAGCTGTACTGCCGGAAAACTCCATCGTAACCAACCGTAGCTCTTTGATAGAAACCCTTTGCCGGTGTAGGAATCCGGTTAGTAGGCGTCAAGTTCACTGCGGTGCCATCGGATTTCGATATGTAAATAATACCGCTGGTATTGAAGACCAACCTTCCCGAAGTCCCACCTTTTCCCGACGAATATACGGTATTATTTACGTCTGTTGGGCTGTTAGACCAGGATATCTCGAGTTCGCCATCACCATTCATCTGGAGGAAGTATTTCCCCGTAGAGATGTCAGTGTATGATGCTGCTGCATAAACCGGGGATTGTGGAGCAAGAGATTGACCAGGTAAGATGGTATCTGTTGGATGCTCGAAGCTCTGCCATTTGACATCTCCAGACGAGCTCTGCAGGACGAAGTTGCCATTATCGAGCATGGCAGCAGAAGCGACATCGCCATTCGAGCTATTTGCAATTGTCATGAATTCTACTTTTTTCTCATCCTTGAGCACAAGCCTCCCATCAGTTGTGAGCTCCACCGTGGAGCCGCTAGGAGCGGGACTGTCTCTGTTTGCAGTCCAAACCAGAGTCTTCTCCGGGATCTTTTCGAACCAAATTCCAACGTAGATTCTACCATCAGTGGTTGAGAATCCGAAAGAGAACTCGCCGGATGGGGAAGTCCAGAAGGGTTCCTTGTCGAGAGAAGAAAGAGAGGAGCCGAGGGATATGTTCTTGTAAGGCTGAGACTGAGCCTGGGCATGAGGAAAGGACGATATTCCTATCATAAGGAAAAACACGCAGAGCATGGATGTGAAAGACTCCATTACTGCAAACTGGACGCACTCTCTATATCTCTTAGCTTCGACAGTGAAGCTGAAAAATGGTGGAGGGCAATGGAGATGATAAACACAGAAAAGGCATGAGCGACGAGGTTGTGGACTTCCAAGTCAATGGCAGCAGGGTAGCTGTTTCCTGCTTGACACCTGCCAGAGTGTCGATTTGTACGAAACAGGTCAAGAGCAGACTTGACTCTTCAGGGCATTAATCAAACGATCTCTTTCATTGTCCCCTTCATGAGTTCATGGTCTGGATATTTCCACGCATAAAGTAACTCATGCATGATTTTTGTTAACTCATGCATGATTTTTTGTTAAACGTGTTCGTTACAAATGAGGAGGCGATTAGCTATTCTTTGGGAGAAGATTGGACGCTGATCTGGTGTGTTATCCTTATCAAATCATCCTCACCAAGATCATCGGAATCAAAGAAGTCATAAATCCCTAAAAATTTGTTTCTATCTAATGAGTGTAACCTATATAATGGGGTGTACCCATGGTGTAAATGTATGAATGAAAGTATGAAGAAGAAGATTTCCCCTTTTCCCTCGTGGATGTAGGCTTCAAGCTGAACCACGTACATTGCTGCCTCTCCCTGTTTCTATCCTACTCGCACTCTTTGTTTTTTCCATTATACTTCTTAACATGGTATCAGAGCATTTGGGGATGATTCGTGAGGACCTACAATCGATTCGTCTCCGACATCTGCTGCAAAGGAATTCTGCTGACTCTGAGTATCCCAGCAAACGGAGAGAAGCAAGCCCGCTGGAAAACAGAGGTCCGACAGTGGAGTTCCTGCTTAGTCTGGTAACAGAGATTAAATTTCTGATCGAAATTGGATTCCAATGTCCCTTGGTGAAGCATTTTAATTCTTTGGTGAATTAGCATGATTTTATTCAAGGATTAGTTGTTGTTTGCATTTGTGAAATTCTGTTTTTCATCCCTATCCATGTGACTGTTATCGGTGGGAGAAAACCAACAAACCAGCGGTGTTGTGGTGCTGTACACTCTTGGATTTTTTTGAGAATCTGGAAAGGTGCAGTCGATTTTTTCTTTTATCGCCTGTCATCAGGAAGTCACCTGCAATAGTTGGCGACTGATTATCCCCTGTTTCCCAAATCTGCTACGTTGGGGTTAATCTTGCAATCCGCTGCACAAGCTGCGGCTGCACCTTACAAGCGCTGTAACTAGAGCTGCTGCTAAAAGTAATCGCCAGTCGACTACTTTCCTTGCTCTACTTCTACCATGGCAGATACGCCTAGCCACCAATCCAGCGGCAACTCCAACAGTATGAAGGGAGGACACGATCAGAGCCATGGGACGCTCAAGATCACTTCAATTCTCCTCAACGACACCAATTATCTCAGTTGGGCTAAAGCTGTCCGTCTATTCTTGAGCGGGCGATCTAAAGTAGGATATATCAGTGGACGAATCACACCTCCAGCAAAGAATGATCCCAATTACGAAGATTGGGAATTTGAAAATGATATGGTAATGGTTGGCTTATGAATTCTATGGAACCTCACATCTCTAGTTTATTTCTATACAAGGAAACCGCGAAGGAAGTATGGGACACTTTGAAAGAGATGTACAGCGAACAAAACAATCTTGCCCGTGTCTATCAACTACAACTTGATATTGCTAATCTCACCAAAGACGGCAAGCAAACCAGCCTCTACTTAAACAAACTTTGCAGTTTGTATGATGAACTTGCTCAATACAGACCAGCCACTGCCGATGCCGACGTCTATCAAAAGCGATTCGAGGAAGACAAAATATTTAAAGTGCTTGCTGGTCTTGGACCTGATTATGAAAATCTTCGCAGCCAGATTCTCATGACCACTCCCTTGCCAAGCTATAATCAAGTTTGTCAAGCAATTCAAAGAAAAGACGCCAGAAGAAAAGTTATGAATCACACTTCTAAAACAGAGATACATGAAGAAAATCCAGAGAAGATGGCATGCTTAGCTCGATCTGAATCAAAGACATGGAAAGGCGAGACATGGAAAGGCGATTCAAAAAATCAAAGTGGTGGCAGAAATTTCCAACGAAATCGCAACAAACTAATATGTTCTCATTGCAAAAAAAAAAAAAAAAGGGGTCACCTTCGAGAAAGATGCTGGGAGCTCGTCGGCAAACCTACAAGAGACAGGGCGACAACCTCTCCTCAAGTTGATCTTGCTCATTTTGTTACAAAAGAAGACTTAGAGAATTTTTTTCAAAAATTCTCTAAAACAAATCTTGTTTCTTCTCAACCGGTCAACAACTCTATTGAAGGTAACAATCTTGCCCTCTTCACTCATTCAAGTAAATCCATGTGGATTGTTGATACTGGTGCTACCGATCATATGATCAATGATCCGACAAGACTGACAACTATTGATCATATGAACAAAAAACCCGTCTTCTCAGCCGATGGATCACATATTGCAGTTGATGGAACTGAAAAATTTTCTTTTTTTGAAAACAAATCTTCCTCAGTTCTTTATGTACCAAGTCTTTCCACCAGTTTGATGTCAGTTAGCAAGTCTACAAAGACTTACAATTGTATGGCTGTTTTCTCTCCCAAGAATGTGATATTTCAGGATCTGGAAACGAAGAGGGAGATTGGTAGATGACGGGAACAAAATGAGCTTTATGTGGTGGAGACTCCAGGGACAAGTTTCTTAGTTCACACCTATAATGAAAAGAAGATGCAAGAATACCAGATGTGGCATGCAAGACTTGGGCATATTTCGGATAGAAGCTTGCAACTGCGTGTTCCTAATGTCACCATTAACAAACACTCTTGTGATGCTTGCGAATACTCGAAATCGACTCGGCTGCCGTTTCAAACATCCACTGAACAATCTATGGATTTTTTTTATTTGGTACATTCGGACATGTGGGGACCAGCCCCTGTGGAATCCTATACAGGATACAGGTATTATGTATCTTTCATTGAAGATAAATCTCGCATGTCATGGATATTTTTTCTTAGAAATAAAAGTGAAGTTTTTAAGGTTTTCCAAGATTATTACAATTTGGTATACACTCAGTATGTGAACCAACAGTTTGAGGAATTCATGAACAGAAAAGGGATACAACCTCAACTTACATGTTCAGGTACTCCCCAACAAAATGGGGTGTCAGAAAGGAAAAATAGGCAGCTTCTTAATATTGCTCGTGCTATTATGATTCATATGAACGTGCCTCAATTTTTTTGGGCAGAAGCAGTTGGTACTGCTTGCTATCTTGCTAATAGAATTCCCAGTTCTAGTATTCAAAATCAAGTTCCTCTTGAAGTTTTAATGCACAAACCAATCTCTATTAGACATTTAAGAACTTTTGGGTGCAAATGTTTTGTGCATATACAAGAGAGATTTCGAAACAAACTTGAAAAACGAGCTTTGAAATGCATCTTCCTTGGGTACTCAAGCAAGAAAAGTGGCTACAAATGTTTTGACCCAACATCAAGAAAATTTTTTGTGACTCGGGATGTGAAATTTTTTGAGAATGAATCATTTTATGAAGCACCAAGTCAGGGGGAGACTCAAGATCAAGGCACTAGTTCTGTTGTTGCTCCTGTCGCTCTAGCTCCTCCCTCTCTTCCTCTCATTGATGTCTTTCAAACTCATAAAAAAAACCAAAACCAGCAATCTAGCGAACCTATCATCTTAGAAAACCAAAACCAAGATAGTAACCCAAACCAAGATTCCCAGGCCACTGTTGTCTAACCAAAATCAAGGCATCGAACCAATCCTTAGAAGATCAACTCGTCCCTCTAGACCACCACCAAAACTAAATGACTTTTATACCTATCTGTCGACCCGACACAATCACTCCATAGAAAACTACATCAACTTTAATACCTTATCAAATCCATACAAGTCCTATGTACTCAATACCTACTATCATCATGAGCCAAAAAACTATGAGGAAGCTAGTACAAACACAAGCTGGCAGAGAGCTATGCAAGAAGAGCTGTCCGCGTTGAAGAAAAATCAAACTTGGGAGCTAGTGCCACTGCCTGAAGGGAAGAAAGTCGTCGGATGTAAGTGGGTATACAAGATAAAATATCATAGTGACGGAACCATCGAACGATACAAAGCTCGCCTCGTTCCTAAAGGTTTCACCCAAACTGAGGGAGTAGACTTCAATGAAACCTTTGCTCCAGTCGCCAAGATGAATACAGTAAGGACTCTCCTATCAGTGGCTTCAATCAAACGGTGGAAACTAACACAACTTGATGTCAAGAATGCCTTCCTCCATGGAGAACTCAATGAAGAAGTTTACATGGAAGTTCCTCAAGGCATACAACATGAGAAAGGCCATGTGTGCAAACTAAAAAAGGCTCTTTATGGCCTTAAGCAGTCCCCCCGAGCATGGTTTTCACGCCTAAGTGAAGCACTGACAAAGATTGGTTTTAAACGAAGTAGTGCGGATTATACAATGTTTGTTGCTATTCGATCTTCAAAAATAACTATTCTACTTGTTTATGTAGATTACATCATATTGAGATGATAAAGAGTTCATGGCACACGTCAAAACTTATCTCAATCAGCAATTTGAAATAAAAGACCTTGGGATCCTACGGTACTTCTTGGGTATAGAAGTGGCGCACTCAGAAAATGGAATCTTCATATGCCAAAGAAAATATACTCTAGACCTCCTTAAGGAAACCGGATGCTTGGGAGCAAAGGCTGCAAAAACACCTCTTGAGATAAATTGCAAATTAAAGAAAGATGAAGGAGAAGGAATTGTAAACGTTCAAAGTTTTCAGAAATTGGTTGGGAAGCTCATATATTTGACAGTCACTCGACCGGATGTCACTTATGCTGTCAGCCTGGTAAGTCAATTTATGCACAACCCGAAATCAAGACACGTCGAAGCTGCTCACAGGATCTTGAGATACTTAAAAGGAACTCCAGGACAAGGGATCTTGATGAAACGATATCATAAAATGGATGTAATTGGTTACTGTGATGCTGATTGGGCGGGGGATCCAAACAATCGAAAATCTACATCAGGATACTGTACTTTTGTTGGAGGAAACTTGGTGACTTGGAAAAGTAAAAAACAATCAGTTGTGGCTCGATCAAGTGCAGAGGTAGAGTACAGAGCCATGGCTTCATGTACTTGTGAATTGATATGGATAAAAGCATTATTGAAAGATATGAAGATTGAAATAAAGGATTCCATGAAGTTAATGTGTGACAACATGGCGGCAATCTATATTGGAGCAAATCCAGTTTTTCATGAACGTACTAAGCACATCGAAGTCGATTGTCATTTCATCAGAGAAAAAATACAGGATGGAACCATTATAACACCACACGTCAGAAGTGAATTTCAACTTGCTGACATCCTTACAAAATCTCTTGGGAGAGATCGTCATACATTCATTAAGCACAAGTTGGGGCAAATCGACATCTGCACACCAACTTGAGGGGGAGACTGTTCGTTACAAATGAGGAGGCGATTAACTATTCTTTGGGAGAAGATTGGACGCTGATCTGGTGTGTTATCCTTATCAAATCATCCTCACCAAGATCATCGGAATCAAAGAACGGCAGCAACTGAAGATTCTCATAAATCCCTAAAAATTTGTTTCTATCTAAATCTGATGAGTGTAACCTATATAATGGGGTGTACCCATGCTGTAAATGTATGAGTGAAAGTATGAAGAAGAAGATTTCCCCCTTTCCCTCGTGGATGTAGGCTTCAAGCTGAACCACGTACATTGCTGCCTCTCCCTGTTTCTATCCTACTCGCACTCTCTGTTTTTTCCATTATACTTCTTAACAAAACGGGCGGTCTGATTTCTTCCAGAATATCTATTTATGACTTATGAGGTACAAACTCAACTACCACCATTAGTTAGTTACTGGCCTCTCGTTCTTAATTCTTTCCAACCGAAGCCTGTGCTACGCATTTAAACCATTTTCTACGTGCAAGTGTCAAGATTCCCCAAGCGAGGCGATATGGACCTTGACCATTTTATATGTTCTTTAATTTCAATCTCATGCACATAAGATTTGCCTATCCCATGGGACCCAAAGGTTTGAACTCCTACCTTGTAAGGAGTGAAGGCAACTTGAAGGTTAGAGTGGACTATGATTGCTAACTATGTGGTGATCAATAGAGATGACAATAAATCTTATTTAAGTCCGATAACCAAGGTTGGGTATGGCATCTGAATAAAATATACGAACAATATTCCAAAATTTGACATAGTGAAAAATGTACCCAATTTGAATCTGATCCTTTGCATCCCTAACGATGAATCAGCTTTTGGTAAATGGGTCAGACCGACACAAATATTGTTGGACACAGTCAATTACGCTACTCGGTGAATCCAAGACCAACCATTACCCGGGCATGAAGAAATATATAGCCGATACCCAAGACCAGGTCAACCTTTGAATGTTTGAGTTAAGAGCACACTTATTAGGTAGAAAGTAGTAGAGAATAAAAATATTTAATTAAACATATAAACGTACAAGTTGTTAGACTTGGTCGCACAAAGATAGTTGTTAGACTTGTTACTTTCGTCCATCATTTAATTTTTGGTTTCTAGTAAATTTAACAGCATATACTGGAATCAGACTGTACCAAAAAATTAGAACAAAAGAATTAAGGTTTCTCTATGTGTATGTTGGATATAATAAGCTGCAACAGCTAGCTATGTCTAATGGTTCCTTGAACTCGTATTAGATTTGTTTTACTTGTGTATACTTAAAACTATATCATTTGCTACATTTTTGGTCAACTACGCTCCATCCATATGGTTTGGTTTATCAACAAAAAGCTCAGAATTGTCACACAGCTGGGCTAGACCGCATCTTGGTGAGAGACATGCAGTTTAATGGGGACAACAAGGTCACATTTCCACATGATCGATCTTGTGGAAGATCACCAAAATCCAACAGAGAAGGCTTACGCATGAAGAAAATAATTTAAAGAATATTCGAACAAGTCAAAGAAACCAAGCGGGTTTTAATTCTAGGCATCACAAACAACATTAATTGAATATAACAAGGCAAACATCACGCATGTATGTATGGCAACAAACTGCCATAGTATGATTGGTTGTGAATGAAAGCTTAGCAATAAGATGAACTGCGAAAGAAAAATAAAGGAAAATGGTAGTAGCTAGCTATGCTTTCAACTATTTTTTTAACTCAGATATTGGAAACAGGAACAATGTGAAGGTAAATTCATCGAACAAGAGAGGATGTATTGTTTTTCCCAGAGCACCAAACCCTTCTTACATAGGCGCACGCCACTCAGAGATCCAATCAGCTTCATCAAAACTTTTCGGTTCTCTAGCTTCAAGCAACTGAGATTTATATGCCAAACAACTAGATAAAACATAACGAGTCATGGACTGAGTGAACCTGTTTGAAATCGAGTCACCATGTGTTGTGACCATTCGACCACCAGCTCCTGGAAGATTTCCCAAGTAAACCACAAGGTTCAGACCTGGTGACTGGCTTTGCCCATTCTGTGGCGGACCAGACTCATCACATGGAGGAGAGACAAGTTCGCAGCTAACTGTGATTGACTCGTCGTCGCCTTCAGGAGTCTGATTTTTGCTGGAGTTGATCCACGGTTGAGAGAGAACCGGTAAACGGGAATTCCTGTTCCATTGAAGATCACATCTCGAGAAACAAGGAGTTTATACAAGTCGGGGGTCCACACCTAGGTAGCCATGACTTTGCCCCACACATTTAAACCACTTTTTACCTGTAGGTGTCAAAATTCCCTGAGGGAGACGTTGTTGACCTTGACCATTTTATATTTTTTTTTTTCAATTCAATCTCACATAAGATTCTCCAAATGCGGTAGCTGTAAGAATTGTTCTAAAAAGTATTAAATCAAGCAGAAAATAATCAAGTGGCAAAAGGATTTACCTACTTTGCCTATCTCATGGGACCCAGCTACCAAGGTTTTGAACGCATGCCTTGAAATTCGGATGCCAATAAATCAGATTTAAATTGGATATCCAATGTTAGATTGGACATTTCAATCTGAATATATTAGAAATATACAAAAATGGACATAATAAAAAATATATTTAATTTGAATCTGATCTATTGACATCCCTAATCATGAATAGGCTTATGGTAAATGGGTCAAATTAAAAATTATGTTAGATTGAGTCAAATTACTCTACTCTGCGAATCCAAGACCAACCAATACCCGGGCGTGAAGAAATAGCCAATACCCAAGACCAGGACCAGGCCAACCCATCGATGTTTCTGTTAAGATATAAGCTGGTTTTAAGTTTTATTTTATAAGTCAAAAGTTTAAAGCCGTTGATTATTATAACTAATACCAAATCATATTTATTCATACGAAAACATGCACAAACTCGTCCTGCATAAGATCACATTTATTAGGTAGAAAGTAGTAGAAATTATATATGATCATGCACATAAATATTTAATTAAACATTTAAAATATTTAATTAAACATGTAAACTTACTTATGAGTTGTTAGAGTTGGTTGACCAAAGATAGTGGTTAGACTTGTTAACTACGTACTCCATCATTAATTTTTTGTTTTTAGTAAATTGAAGAGCATAATGGACTCCTACTGTCCCAAAAAAATGGAATGAGAAAAATTAAGATCACCCAATGGTGTAGGTTGGATATTATAAGCTGCAAATTAACTGCTACCATGTGGTTTCTTGAATTCTCATTAAATTTGTTTTACATGTGTGTACTGAAAAATCTATCAATTGATACATTTCTGGGCAATTACAGTCCATCAATGTGGTTTGATTTATCAAGAAAAAACTTAGATTCATCACACAGCTGGGCCAGATTGATTTTGGTGACGGAGATATAGTTTGTAACAACAGGATCACATTTCCACAATATCCATCTTGTGGAAGATCACAAAACCCATCAGAAAAGGCTTAAGCATGAAGAAAAGAATTTAAAGAATATGGCAAGAAACCAAAGAAACCAAGCTGATATTTATGCCAAGCATCACAAACAACATAATTTGTATATATATAACGAAGAAAAATCAAACATGTATATATATCAACAATCAACCATAATATATATGATCAGTTGTGAATGAAACCTTGCCATTAAGATTTACTGCGAAAGGAAATCAAAGACAAATGATAGCATGCTCTTACATGACTGTGGGTTTTGGGCACTGACCTGGCTCGGACTAACTATGTTCTTAGGTGAGTCATTGGAAATAGGAACAATAATTTATTGTTTCCATGAATCTACCCTAAAAATTAGAACAAATTCATGAAACAGTATAATATAACATTTCATGAATCTGTCCTTGGCAGGGTTGGGCCTGGTTCGACCCAGCCATGTCCACATCAAAGCCTGATTGTTTAATCGCACTGGCCTGAGTCCCAGCCCTTTAGTAATCAGTCTCGGCTGGGCCGGAGGATTATCAGGCTTCGCCGCTTCGGGCTGAATCATTTGCCTGAGGACCCGCCTGGACCAATTATTAACGGGCGGATTACCAGGCTGGGTTGGATCAGCTCATATCGGCCCTGGCATATATCGGCCTGGCATATGTATATCATTTTTCAATTCAATCAAACTACTAGCTACAATATGAGAACAAATATCAAAACTAAAGGATCATAAGAAAAAATATGCTAGCACCATTAACAAAAAAAAAAAAAGGAAAGAAGAACAAATAAACTTTTAATCAACATATCCAAAGTAACATGCTAAAGGCTTAGTCGCCCACCTATATTTCTTGCTTCAGTTTACACATGGTTTTACATGTAGAAAATTATAAGTATATTTATTTCTAACAATATCTTAGATACCGTTTGGTTGCAAGAACAAATGTTCTTGGAACATATGACTTTAGGCCATGTGTTCTAAGGACAAGTTCTTGTCTACATGGACAAGTTGTAATTTTATCCGGCATTTGTTTGCTTAGACAATATGTTTAGCTTGTCTGGTTCAACATTTAGTGAAATTAGTGGACCAACATGTTTAACACATGTTTTGGTTTTCTCTTTCTTGAGTGCTCTCTCTTTCTCTCTCTCTCTCTCTCTCTCTCTCTCTCTCTATATATATATATATATATATATATATATATATATATATATATATATATATATATATATATATATATATATATATATATATATATATATATATAAGTATACAATACATATATTTATATACATTATACAAATATTGCAAAAGAAATATTAAAATTTCTTTTTTCAAATAAAATATTGGAAAATGAGGTTGAAATAAAAGCTTTAATTTTTTAAGCGGGTTTTTGAACATTTCAACAAAATCCTGGGTCAATTTTGAAATTTTTCTAAAATAGGTATAAACGCGACCCACCATTGCCCAAAACCCTCACTCTTTCCCTTTTCTTCCCCCTTCGTGGCTGAATCTTCCATATGGCCATCACCGGCCACCGGCAACAAAATCCTGGGTCAGGCTTTGGAATAAAATGAACTCCATCTCACGTTCAAGGGGTAGGGCCATTTCAGGTAGGAATACAATTTTCCTTTGCAGAAGGACACAAGAACGTTGTGTCCATCTTCGTTTTCTGTCCAGTGTTTGGGGGCATCACACATTTTTTATGACATAATGCTGTTAAGACAGCAGATAACCGAAACCAAATGCCTTCGTAGGGAACTTATGTCCCTCAACCAGCAACATAATTAGATACCTGTTAAACAAAACCCTTTGGAGCTTTGAATTTCATGAAAGCTGCTATAGATGGCTCCATTTCTCCATTTGAAAGAAACGACAAAATATGACTGCAAAACACTTTCCAAGATTAATCTACAAATTACATAAAATAACTTGTAATGAATATTAAACAATAAACTAAAAAACACAAAATGCAAATGGCTTACCACACTGAATCATGCATCGATTCATCGCCAGAAGAATCTTTCCCTGTTTTGAAAACTGCAACAAACACCATTATAAACATACAACAATCTTAGTATATCATGAAAACAAATGGAATGATAAAACTTTAAGAATGATACAATCAACATCGTTCCTTTCACATGAATTGTCTTCATCACTAATCCAACCCTTTGTGCAAATTAGTACTTCAATGGTTTTAGTAGTGATGGTACGTCGATAGTCATTTAATGATTCTTTATGTTGTAATGAATGACGCTGATGCAATATTTAATCATCATTAACAACATAAACAAAAAAAAATCAGACACGAAGAAAAAGGGAAAACAGAAATGGAATTATTTACCTTTCCAAAGCTGGAGAAGATGCAGTGTCTTCATTCACCAGTGCACCAAACTTCCTTTGGTTTTGAACGATCTTCTGAGGAGACCACTAGTGTAATGAAACGTCCTGCGATCTTTCCCAGTGCAGCATTGACTGGCTTTAAAAAGAACTTCATAGGAGATGAAGGAGAAAAACAAGGAGATATTTTTTTGGGAAGGGTTTCCCTAACGCTCGGCCCAACTACGTTTTAAAAAGGGCATCAATCCCTGCACCTTGAAAAGGAAGTCCAACGCAGGAGCGTTATGCGTTTGAAATAGGTTTGGGAAGGAAATTTATAATGCAGTGACTATGTGCGTTTGGAATGTGGGGGACGCATTTTCTACTGCAACGTAAATATACATTTCAAATACGCCAGCTTTTCTAACACAAAGTGCGTCTGCGTTAGAGAAAGTGGACACAATAGCCCTTCTCCAACGCAAGTGGCTAATTTTGTTGCCAAGAGGTAGGTGCTCCAAGCTTTCTCTTACGCATGCTTCTTTTTCGTTGAAAAAAGTGATTTTAATAACAGAACAAGAGGATGCGTTGGATAAATCCAGCGTTAATAACAACACATGCTCCTGTTGGGTTGGTATATCTCATTATTCTTGTAATGACCATAGCTAAATATGATCCAGAATAACTCTGTTTACTCTCCATATTTTCATCATTCTTCACAATATTATTTGTCGCCCTGGTGTCGGGATATCAATATTTGTCCCTGTGTCCTGCATAGTCATAGTGAAAAGGCTTTTGATGCATCCTTCTTGTCATTATCGTTCGTCTGATTGCGTCCTCCTCCTCGACCACCCCTATTGCGGTAGCAGCGTCCTCTTCTATGTTCTCTGAAAGCATTGAATGCCAAATTTAAGTCATGAGATTCTCGCTGTAGAGGGGATGTTGATGAAGATGTAACAATAGGCATTACAAATGTTTCTTACTCAAAAGAGAGACCATTGGGAACGGTTTGAACTTTGAACAAAGTCATCATTTCCGATATGGCAACCTACTGCATCAAGTGTATCACGCAGTAGTTTAGCCTTTTCAAGATACACCACCACGTCCGGCCTTCCTTATTTAGAAACATCAACGCCTTCTTCATGACTCATAATGGGGACTGCGAACCATATGATTTTTCTATAGATTCCCAAGCATCACATGCTAGAAATGTTCAAAGAGTCGAGCCAACTTGGGCTTAACTTCAACTAGCTGGGTTAAGCTCCACTCGAGCTTGAGTCGCAAGTTAAACGAGTCAAGTTTGAGCTTAACTAATAACTCGAGTTTCTAAATGAGTCAAGTTCGAGTTTGAGTTGGATGAACTCGACTTGATTAGACTCGTTAACACCAATACTTATTTTTATAATCTCAAAACATAATATGACTTAAATAAAAAAATGAAATTTTAAAATATAAAATATATATTAAGGATACGAGTTTGAACGATCAAGCTCGAGCTCCAGCTCTTACTCAGTTAAATGAGCCAAGGTCAAGCTCACCTCATAAAGCTTGAGTCGAGCTCAAGCCAAGTGAGTCAAGTCAGGTTGGCTTGCTCGTTGTACATCCCTATCACATGCTGAGCATGTCTTGGTTATCTGCCAAGAACAGGCTGTGACACAGTGGCCTTGATCCAGCTCAAGGTCAACTAGTCAGACTTCCTTCACGCAGTGAACTCAGGATTGAGTTCCTCCTTGTTGTCTTTGGTGATGCGTTCAGGAGGGGTAGAGGCGGATCTATTAATGAACTCAAGTACAGAGAAAGCATCATAGACTCAAGCTCTACATTCCACTGAGTCGACGAGGAATATGAAGCGATATTGATGCTGTTAGCAAGATGCAATGAATGCCATGAAAAGGGGACAATACTGGTTGGATAGAGTTTCTAGTGTGCAACAGATAAATAAATCTTTATGTATTAGCATGATGGCTACAAGAGATCATTATAGAAATAGAACAGAAAAAGAAACTATATTTCAAAATTCAAAAACTAGATCTTCACAGATTCAGTTGATATCCACAACACAACCTATCCTTGATTTACTCCTTGAGTTATCCTTATCAGGGAAGGCCTATGCATGCTATGGTGATCTCTTTTCTAATGAAGATATAAAATTTCAAGTTTTGCACACTGTGATGCTTCTTATTTAGCATGTGTGTTGCAATTTCTATTAATATGTGGTCAACATGTTGCTATGGAATTCATGTATAATAGGTGTGCTAGGCTTTAGGCTGCCAATGTGCTATTTCTTGTAGTTACATTTGGTTGACACAGAAGTGGACGTTGAGGCACTTTGCCTAGCCAAGATCAGATGCTAAATCCTATGCTTACAAGACATGGGGGCTTGTTAATTAAGCTGTTTGGTGGAGGTCACTTGGAAAGAAAAGTGATGAAGAAGGTTCACATATAGCATTCAAGCCCTTTTTGGTTATTAATTTGAGAGACAAGCATTCATAAAAGGCTTTTTATCTACATAAAACTTGTTTAGATATCTCATACCACCATCATTATCTCATATGCTATAGAACCCAGTTTGTTATTTGTTATCTCATACCATGCCGTTACCTCATATGATGTAGGATGTCTTGTTCTCGTACCCCCATCATTATCTCATATGCTATAGAACCCAGTTTGTTTCTCATACCATGTCGTTACCTCATATGATGTAGGATGTCTTGTCCATTTCTTTATTTCATACCCTTGTTGTTATCTCAGACACTATAAGACGTCCTGCTTGTTTTGTTATCTTAGACACCATGGGATATGTTACTTGGTCTGCTCTTTTCGTTATCTTAGACAGTATAGGAGACGTGTGATTTGGTCCCGCTCCTTTAGTTATCTTAGATGGTATGGGAAGCGAGATTAGTCCTGCCTGTTTCGTTATCTCGAACATTATAAAGCACATGTTAAGACATGCTCAGCCTGTTGAAGCAAATGTGCATATTGTACATTATCTGTCACAAAAGTTAATATTTGAAGTTCGTATAGTGGTCTAAGAGGGCCTCCCACTGGTATTCGCTTGTTGTGGTCGTAGAGGTCCTCCCCTTGGTATACGCTTGTTGGTACATAGGGTGGTGCACAGAACTCTTTCTTGTTTTCCTGTGATGCAGTTATATCTCAAGTTCTTGGACAAGTTCAAAAGGAAATTTATCACCCAAGGGGCATATGACACTCGTGAAGAGAATAGATGGTAATCAACATCCGACGTGGCTACATATTATAATTAGACTTTTGGGGGTCCTTTTGGCAGATCTTTTATGATGAAAATGATGCCCAACCAGAAGGATCAATGCGGCCAACTGTTGAATTTCAGACGTTTCATGTAGCTTGGAAACAATATACTTTGTCAAGTGGTGGAAATGGGTGGACTGCTATTGAGTACAAATATGTGGCAGAGAGAATTGTTCATACATGTACGTGCTAAATATTGCAAATAGTTGATGATTATTAGTCATTATTAATGCAAAATCTAATTTTTATTATGTAAACAATAAAAATGTATTGCTTTAGTGAATTAGCACTGACCTTTCTATATATATATATATATATACGTTTATTATGCAATGGTTATTCTTATTGTAGCAATGGTAAAAACTGTGGCTACAAACTTTTTTCATGCTATGTTTTATTGCCTTTGGTGATAAATGAATTCATCGCTAATATTTGGTAACAGGCAGTTGCGTAAACGGTCGCCAATATTATTGTTTATGACGACAAATCCATCGCTTCTTGTTCGTCTAAGGTGAGCAAAATATCTGTTGCCATTAACATATACGTCGTTAATTATTTTTTTTAAGCGACTGTTGGAACCATCGCTAAACATCTGTTTTTGGTGTCTAATTGCCTATCAAGTTGGACTATTTGGGTCGAGCACCTCGCTGCTAATGAAATGCAACAACGTGCCCTGCCTAGCTCTACCCAATTCGATTGGGACAGCTAAATGCTGCAGAGAAGGGATATGAGACAACCCTCCCAACTACAATAAACAGGTTCCACCAGCCACTTGGATGGTTGATGTCCACAAGAGACAGCGAGTTCCCTGATTGATAACTTAACCTGAGCCGTGGTTAGTTATGTTTCCAGGAGTTCAACAAGGAAGAGTTCAATGGGTGGTCAAAGAAGGGCATAAGTTTCCACAACGTAGGTATCTGCTGGTCCAGAGGTGAGTTCCATTCACAACACGTTGATGAAGATAACTTAAGCAGGCTTCTCAAAGTCCAAGCTCATGCCAGGACAAGGCTTGTGCGGACAGCGAAGTGAAGAA
This sequence comes from Nymphaea thermarum, assembly GCA_011799765.1. NCBI lineage: Eukaryota > Viridiplantae > Streptophyta > Magnoliopsida > Nymphaeales > Nymphaeaceae > Nymphaea > Nymphaea thermarum. The sequence goes on along the minus strand of JAANDH010000797.1, from coordinate 151,019 downwards.
AAACGAATAAGAAAAAATGAGGCATGCCAATTGTCCACCCATGGGTGGAGCAACAATTCCACCAACATACCAAAAAACTGACATGATCAGATACGTGTACAAAGAAGCGCGAAAAAAGTCTCGAAGCTTTTACTGCTTAACAGCTTATTTTCCAAGCGGGAGCACCAAAGATGCACTCTCATGTCGTGGAATATTTAACATTCCACACGTAGGAACGTCTCGGGAATAGTCCCATCAAGGTGAACAGTATCGACCTCCAATGCAGGACAAGTCCAGCAAAGTAGTGATGTGTGGTGAAATCTCATCCTTAATCAAGAACACAGAGGGAATTAGAGTAATGGCAAAAAATTTAATGTAGTGATGCAATATTGATTTATTAGGCTTTTCTTGGCGATGAAACAGTTTAATATTGAAACTTAATTTCTTTCCTATACAAATTTTAAAAACAAAATCCAGTTTAATTTGTTGCGAATAATCACAATCACAAGAAACAGGTACCCCGAACTCTGGAGCTGCCACTGTGCTGATGCAGTGCTGCCTGAATATGGCATTCTTTCTGCACCATGTAGAGGCAAAATCTGTTAAAGCCCATTGAACTGCATACTCTTCTGGTTGATCTAATTTAAGGAAGAGTCACTTCAGTTAAGAACGGATATGATGGAATCTGTCTGAAGCAATCTTGTTGATGGGCTAGTCCTCCATGAAATTGTTTTCTTCTTGCATTATTCAGCATCCGAATCTGGGGATACCCACTGATGTGCATCCTCCGGCTCTATTTCAGTGTTCAAACTTTACTGTTCATGTTGCTCCCCCAGAACCCTTTCCACCAACTTTGTCTTTTTCTGTTGAATTGCTGCCACGCTCCTTATCATCCTATCAAACAAAAGGTAGCAACCATAGTAAAAAGAAAAAAAAAAAGATAACTGGACCTCTACCCAAATCATGATTTGAATCAGACCATCAGATGCCAATCAAAACATCTCAACCACAAAGAGTACCTGAATCAGGTACCCACTGTGTCACGGATTATCCATTTAACTCCCATGTTGAATTCCCTTGGTCACAAGAGGCTGGAAACACCCGTAAAATGACCATAGCTTATCAAAGCAACAAAATGGTTGATCTTCCTACTCCTTTGCTTGGCAAGCTAGAGTTAGCTAGACCTTTACCAGACTGTGCCCGGATATGAACCCAGGCATTAAATTCTTGACCTTCAACATGAAGGTCTTAAGTCCAGACGGAGCTCATGTTGGCAGGTCATATCATGGATAACAGGCTAGAGCTTTCACAGTCTTATGCATGAAACAATAGAACAAATAAGGGAATAGCTCTTTGAACCTGAAGGTAATCCAATTATTATATTGACTGGCTATGCTTCAGATCACATGAAAAGAAGGACATGCAGATAATATTCCACAAACACAAAATGACATTGAGTTCTGCATGTCCCTTTTGAAACAATGCTTTGGGCACCTTTTGACCAAATTGGCTCTGCATCTTCTGGAACAAGTTCTGGTGTCTTCACTTTCTGTAGAAAAAGAAAATAGTCATTGAGTGTGTGTGTGGAGTTCAAATCTTCTCGATGTTAGATGGCTAAAAATTAAGAAAAAAATTGGTAAAAAACAGTCGCCATAGGAACATTAATAAAAGTTTATAATGCAGCAACAGTTCAAAGTGCTTTCAGCAATAGTTTGTGGTGTTTCCAGTAACAGATTTCTAATGTTAGCCATCCAACAACATCCGGCATATAGCATATTTGAATCATTATATATATATATATATATATATATATATATATATATATATATATATATATATATATATATATATATATATATGTATGTATATGTATATATATATATATATTCTGTATGATCTGAACAAGTATATCAAAAGGGTGACTACTGCCATGTCAAAAATGTCTTTTCAGAAAAAAAAAAATTGTCAATTTGACCTTGGAAAAGAAAACATAAAATAACATCTAGTACATAAGAACTGAGTCTTGTGAAAACATGGATGCCGTGATAAATGTAGTAAAAGTATAGAGGTCCAACCTGTTAGAATCTACGTAAATACATATTACCTGTGCTGTGTATAATTTAATTGCAAGTGTGTGTGCTTATGCTTGTGTACGTGTATTAGAGAGGGCGAGAGAGAGATACACACACACATACACCATATTGTATAAGTATATACTATTATAAGTATATACCAGGTGGACATATGTATACAGACTGCTTAGTGTAATTTCTAATTTTCTCCAATTTGTATCTTTAGTTTTTTTTATTCTACATTTGTTACAACTCACAACCACCACTAGCACTTTTGAAATGATCAATGAGAAGTACTTAAACAACTAGCTTGATTGATGATTACTAGACCAGCTTGTACAAAGATCTCCTACTCCGAAAACCTATGAAACTCCTTCCACTCTATGTTGGTTCAACTAAATAATTCTAGCTAAGCTGAATCTTTTACTGCCTTTAGTACAAAGCACAAAATATTATAAGGTATTTTCTTTTCATTACCTTGTTATTAGAAACTTGGATGATTGTTCAAATGCATCTCATAAAGTGGAAGGGCAAGATAAACAATTGTTAAAATATTAGATCCTTAACACCACTACATTCAATCACCTATGAGTTTCTTGTGGCAATGAATGAAACCAAAGCATTGGCAAGGAAATCAAATTTAGTTGGAAAATCACATTGGAACTATATAGTAATAATGTTCTTACTTTATCTGATTGTTAAGATGCAGAATAGGATCTCAGGAAATAGGAAAACGGTTGTGCATAAGTGCACAATGTTGCATTCATTTCTAGATTTTTCATTTGAACGATAACTAAGAAACTGCAATAAAGGAGATATTTAGCGTCAGCATATTAATGAGAGTATCTGACTTTGAATTTGAAACTAAGCCTCCACAATTTTCTTGCCTATAACACCTTTCCAAACTTGCCAGTAGCCAAGATTGGGGCAATAGCATGCCTACACAAAGGATTATGACAGCATGGAGAGGATGTAGTCCAATAAAACGCTTGTTTATGGACTCGAGAGCAGTAGTCTTCAAATTCTTTTTAAAGCAACCCAATTTTTTCTAACCTAATGTGAAATGTACGGATCTACAACAATGACACTAGTAGCATGTCAACATATGAATCTCACTTACATAGTAAGGAAGGTCCCCTGCATCACCATTCGTTACTGTTTCAGCAATCCATTCTAGTATCTGCAATTAAAAAAGAAAACCAGAAGCAGAAGCACTTCAGAGTGTAAATAGATAGGCCAATCAAAAGGGTCACCTTTCAGAAACAATACAGTCCAAATCATTATTTCAGAATATAAAAATATTTATATCTCTTCTTTTTTTAGCATCAACTATTATTATATTCATATCATTATTATTTTCTGAAGCATGCTCAGAAAAAGACTCACAAATGTTGATCAGAACATTTGAAATTAATGGCATTAAAAGATGTTAAATAAATTACTAAAAAGTTTCCATATTTTCTGACTTAATTTTGTGCTCACATGTTTGTTTAATTTGCATTGATGGCTTCCTACAAATACCTCTGGCACTAGTACCTACCAGATGTAATCCTGGCATAAATGCATGAAATTAAGAGAATAAAAATGTCCCTCACAGTAACATGAATCCAGTAATATGCATAAAGGACAAATGTGTGAGCAACTCTGTACTGCCACCATAAAAGGAAAGTTTTGACACTTACAATACTTATCAGAAAAAAATATATTCTTGCAGTTTAAACGGCGAGGTTTTTCTCGGGTATAATATGCCAAGCTTGCAAAAAAAGAAGAAGAAAAGGGGATACATAAATTTTTAAAATTTTTAAAAAACCTAAAAATTAGAAAAAAATAAAATAAGTGACAAACTAATAACACATATGTCAAAAAATAAGTAAATAAAAAACAAACAAAATTTAGAAAATAAAAACAAGCAGTTTGGCATTAAAACATGAAAAAAAACCCCTAACATGAAAAAAAGGATTTCGTATTTTTTCATTTTAGCTTTCCTTTTTTCATTTTTTTTTTGAAAAAACAATGTTTTTAAGTTTTATATGGCTGGCTTCTTTCTCACGTTTTATACACATTTTTTTCCAAAAAATGCATTTTTTTCTGACTACGCTTATCAATTCTTTTTGGAAGCAGTTATTTGCAATTGAGGCCTAATGAGTGAGAACAAACACTTTGAAAATAATTCCATAGGAGGTAAAGTAACCAATATTTATCAAAATTCACATGCTGTTGCTTAAAACAGCAACTAATAGAAGTAACCACTGTAGGATCACATGAAGAATATTCTAAAATGGTCAAAAAAAAAAAAAAAAGAAAGAGAAACCTTCTGTAAGTCTTGAGAGAAAGAATGCCAAGCATAGGAATTGTACCTCGGGGATGTTTGCTGAACCATTATGCCTCACCACAAGCTGGGATGCTAGACTTATTTCACCGTATTTAAACATGCTCAACATGGTCCCTTTGTATTTCTCAACTTGAGCATCATCACGTGTGGAGTTCCGATTGTACCAGATGATAAACAAACGAGCCACATCCTCTTCATCTCCATATCTTTTTGGACCACAAGTTTCATAGCTATGTTAGGAGAAGAGATAGAAGAAACAATATTTATGGGCGAAAGAGAAATAACCACATTTTCAATTTGACAAACAAACAATTGAAAAATCACAAATACTTTTTAATAAAAATCTCAGGAAAATGTGATTTTAAATTTTAATGCATGTAAAAGTAAAGCTGGCAACTAAATAGGCTTATAAGAAATAAGAATATGAACAAGTTAAACTATAATTGAGAAACAAATGAGCAGACAATCTTCAAATGTATGGATGACCCGAATTAAACCTCTTTCAAGCATGCTTGAAAGTTGCCTCTCATGCAAATAAGTGCCTTATAGATTCCTTTTTCTTTGAAACTCTTGGCAACCAACCATAAGAGCACTCATGTAACTTCTACCAGAGATTTACTTTCTAAAGATAGCTAGAAACTGATTTGTTATTACATCTTTCTATTCTCAGAAGGGGTCAATTCCAGGACATGAATTTGTATGACCAGAGGCGATTTTAGTACATTGACCTTTCAATTTTTACTTGAAGGTTGTTACCTGCCTTTTATGGTTTGCATTTTCACAAAAACAGAGTAAATGAAGGATCCTTATGTCAAACAATATGATTCTAATAGAAGATAATTTTTTAACTCACAAGTCCAAACTGTGGTTGTTGCCTGCCTTTTATGGTTTGCATTTTCACAAAAACAGAGTAAATGAAGGATCCTTATGTCAAACAATATGATTCTAATATAAGATAATTTTTTAACTCACAAGTCCAAACTGCATTAAATTGCTTCTAGTCCATAAACAGTAAAACTGGAGAGTGAAAATTCCCAGGATTTCATATGGGATTGGCTGTAATTCATCTTCAGTAATATGAAGAGTGAAAATCTCTTCTAATTTAATTTTTAGCAGATAATAATCATTATAAATGTAAGAATTGACACCACTTGATAGCATATAACTTGGTTAACACCTTGCTAAGCTTGGTTTTCAACTGAGATTTTTTTTTTTTTTTTTACTTTGTCATTTTAGGTAATCAAGCAATTTACATTTTATGACCCACAGATAGCCAGCTTCTTTCACAAACTTCTCATCAGTGACTTTTCTCCAAGAAAGGGTGGGTGTGTACGTTTGTTTCACAAACCTCGGCCACTGCAAATTGAGGATGTTATGATGTGCGATGTATGGCTTTTAATGGCAACGCTGATAACAAACAATAATTGATGCTGCCTCACATAGGTAACTTAGACAATAGGTTACAAACTTCTAAATATTTGCAATTAGTACTATTAGAACTGTGAAACCATTATTTTCTACCTTTTTGTGCAGCATAGATGGATGCGTACATGCACAGGTCTCCAAATTTTCATAGCACATTGATGTTTCCTTTGTATGACTGATCTTTTTTGCCCTCATCCATGAAACATGTATCAGTAGCATTAAGTACACTACCGCCATTCATGAGGCATATGGATTCTCATGCTTAGCATTATAGACTTCTACAACTACACATCAATTTCAAGTGAGAAATGGTGAGGGGCTTCACTTTTTTAATATTAGCATATGTTTCTGGGAAGACGTTAAAAAAAAAAAAAGAAAGGGTAGAAATCCAGTCTGCTAGCTTGAGAAAGATCATATGAATAAAGTGAAATATACCAAATCTCCAAGTATCTTACACTTTGAGCCTCTCCATCAACCCACGCAAAAGTTAACCTTTGCTCTTTATAGGCTTTAACAACGATTGGTGAGACTGAAAGCCCATCTAGGCCAGCAACTTCTGGGAGATCATCTTCTGACAATATGTCTTGGATCTTGAGCATAGTCTGCCAAAGTTTCAGGTGCAACAGTCAAAGTCATTTTGCAAGAGAACGCTAGAAAACAGTGCATGAACATTAGCTGGACACATCCAACAGAATAAACGAAGGATGTGCAGAACCAAAGGCCAACATGTATACCAATCCTAACTCCATCATCAAACTGAGGAACTGCATTGCACTTCTTAAGCATACAGTAATCTAAAACCACAGACTTCCAAAAAAAGCATGCAATGACATATGCTTGAAAGATAATGGTTGCAGAAATCAAAGACAGGAGTTGAATATTTCAGCTCCCAGCATCAGAAGTGAGTATTGAGAGAGAACGAGAACATGAATGGGCTAAAAACATCCTACGGCAGCCACGGAAAAAAAAAAATTATGCCTGATGAAGGAGCAGAGCATAAAAAACAGATTTAGTTTCCATTTGGCTTTTATTTATTATTTTATTTATTTTATTTGGATCTCGTTTCAGTATTTTAGTATTTGCTTTATTGTTAATTTGTTTGAATCTAGATCCAGGAGTCCATTTTAGGTTTATCTAAAGATGTTTAGAGCCTCATTTGTAATCAGAGATTAATGAAACCCTAATCTTCTTTGAGTTTCCCTTGTTTCAGTTATTTATCTTGCATTTCATGTTATATTTGATTTCCTTAGTACAATTTAGGTATTGGCCGTGGGTTAGAGGAACAGTCCTCCTCTCCACTGCGTCAAAGTGGTATCAGAACCCAGGTTTTCTTCCTCTCCCTTGAACAACGAGTGAAGACTTGAGGAACAACTCGTTACGCTAGAGGCAACAACCAAGGCAGATGTGCACAAAGGTAGGCAAGATCCGGATATGAAAGAATTTTGACACGTAATTGGGAAAAAGCTTGAAAGAAATTTGATGTAAAAATATGATCGAAAAATAGTGATTTTCATTGCAAGATAGTAAGTTGATAATATGGGAGAATAGAGAGAATTATGAGCAATTTATCACTTGTGAAGAATATTAACTTTGAGAGGATAAGACCTCTAATAGAGTATAATGAATACATGATGTTTGATTCATATGGATCCAATAAATGGAAACAAAGTGTCTCAGATTGAAGATGGAGTATAATCGAGTAAAGCAAAGATTGATATTCAATTTGGAATAAATGATAGCCCAATGAAATAAGGAGAAAGATATGAGTGTTGGGGCCAAAGTAATTATGTATGACTCGAGTCAATTAAAGTTAGTAATTGAACCAATAGATGGGTCATATACTTGATAATAGGAGATTAGACAAATAAGGGATTGACAAAATATAGATTTTGAAGCAATTCTAAAAAAAGATTTGCCAAGAAATAATTGATGATCTAGTGAAATTGTGGAAGAAGTAAAACATGAGGGAAGATATCCCCTAAGTATTGAAGCTTGGAAAAATGTTTGGCTAAAATGAGGGCAAAAGACTGTCTGACCTAAGTCAAGCAAAGATTGAGCCGATAACTAGCTATCATGTTTCAAAAAAATGAGGTTGGACCAATTAAGAAACGAAGGATTGAAAATGTAGATCTTGAAGTGATTTTTGAAAAACTGATTTGCTCGAATGATAGTATTTGAAAATTCAGTGTCATTTAGATAGTAGAGTTCAAACATGATTTTATAGTGTGATCATGTTGATGATTATATAGAAATGATTGAAAAAGACTTTGATTTAAATGAGAAAATGAGATGCAAGATTATTAAATTGATCAAAGATTGTATGAAGACACACATGTAATCATCACACGATGATAAAAATTCAGCATTTTTGAAAGTCACATTTATCATGCATATATTTGAAAATGAGCTTAGGACCCTAATTGAATTTGGTTTGATCAAATTGTTCTATATACGATATGCCAATATACCTTAGCCAAAAGGCTTAGTACGAGCATAAAATTCTCCATTAGGCAACTAAGGGTAAGGTTTATCTACTTCTTCTTGACCACTCGTCGATATACCATAAATTACCACTCATGGTACTAACGAGGGGGCTTTCCCGCCCAAGGTGTGGTCTAGCTGTAAGGCTTAGTCTTGTGCTACTGCCTAAGACCAAGCCCGACAACATATTGACCGGAACAAATAGGTATTGAAATTTTGAAATATGAGAAATCATGAAAAATCAGTTGTCTCTAATGCAATGTTGCCTAAGATGGTGATTAAAATAAATAGAAGAGTAAATATTGTTTTCAAACAAGTACTAAATTGAGGAGGGTTGTATTTGACCTGAAATCTAGGTGAACATGATTGATCATCCTCAATTAGTCTTATATGCAAGAGAGGAAACATAATCATCAAGCAACAAAATGAAATGCCGATGAGGTCAAGGCCAAAGAAGGGAACATGTTTTATCATCGGCAATATATGAGATGTTCAAGTTTGTAGAAATGCATCAATTATAATCATAGCCAAACGATGACGGGTCCCATCATGGTCGCCATCTGTTTGCATCCCCAAAATTTTCATTGGTTTTGGAGTGCTTCAAAAAAATAAGGTTTTTGTTTTGAAATAAGAAAGAAAGGGACTTGCCCGTCGGTACGAAGATTGACCGTTCCCGGCGCCTTTACCGGGGGTAATCAACCCAAGGGCTATGTTCATCATTGATGCATTTCATTTTAACTTAAACATCCTTTTGATTCTATATGCGCTGTAGAAAATATTGAAAGTTTGATGTTTCAAACTTTTGAAAAGACTCTTGAATAGTTGCTTGAGAATGTGAAATATTTTGGAAAAAACTAGACTTGATAAATGTTTGTTAATATCATTTGAAAAACTTGAAAATCATTTTGAAATCACTTTAGTGTTCTCTTAAGACTTTAAGTAGGTTTGAGATTTTGCTTTAATTCGGTTACCACCTAGTTAGAGCTCAATCTCATCTTGCTTAAGTTCTTTTAGAGATGTGATTGTGCTCATTTGTGATATTGAGTGGAAGTGAAAATGAATGGATGCATTGATCCTATATGATTGAAAGAAAAATATTCATTCCTACCACAACATTCATCTAGTGGAATTCCTACCATAACATACATCTAAGATTTTTGTTTTTTGATAAATATCATATATATAAAGAAAAAGTTTTTTGAAAATGGATTAGGGATTGTAGATCATCAAGTATGAATCGAATATTGGGTCATTACTTGGTTTGTGGTCTTAATGAAGTCGGCAAATGAAAAATTAAAATCATAAATGGAAGGAAAAATATTGAAAGAATGGAAAAGATGAAAGACTTGATCCCAAGAGAGATACAGAGAAAGAGAGAGAGAAAGAGATCTTGAAAATCATAAAATCACATGTTTTGAAAGAGAAATATATGTATTGGTATACAAGTATGAAAGCTTATGAAAATGATGTTTATATCAAGTAGAGAAGAAAAGATCATTTTAGAAAAAGAAAGAAAGATTTTAAAATGGAATACAAGTATATATATTTATATATACGCATATGAGAGTTTGTAAAATGATATGTTAAATCATAAAGAGAGAATGACAAAGAAAGATATTCATGTGCACAAATACATATATAACATGTATATACACATATGTCTTCATGAGTATTAAAATCAAGAAGTGAATTGAAAATAGCCGACTTCATTTTTGATATAGGCCAGAAGGGAGCTTGGACTCATGCAAGAGCCTAAGCTAAGTCTCCAAGGCCACCTTAGAAGGTTTCTTTTGAAAATGTTTTGGAAAATATGATTTATATAGAAACATAAAATGTCATAATTTGGTTTGCCACAATGGATATATTTCTTCCACCGTTGGGTATGAAAGAAAATCAAACAATATAACGAGGCACTCATTAGGGTTCCTAATGGGGTGCTTAGGAAAGAAACTAGCGCAAAATGTCATGCAAATGCATATTAACATGTACATATTCGTAAGGGTCTTCCCGGGTTGTTCAAGCCCCAACCTCAAAAATCACAAGAAGAAATCTCAACCCCAAACACTCATTCTCATCGTGCATTGGGTCATGTAAATGGAAGATTAGAATATCATGCATGAGCATCATTTCAAGCATGAATGATGAATGAAGACAATATATCAAGTATATTTTTGGAGATAAATGAAGAAATAGATTTTGTTCCGTCTTTCTCATACTCCCGGTGCACTCAAGAGTAGCTCTTGATTCCGGATCATTTGAGCTATCTTGCATGGCCATGGGGAGATAGCAAGAGGAAAATGAAGATATGAAAAGGAATGATTGCATGATCTAAGCATCAAAATAAAAGATCATCTCATCTTCTCATGCTTCCGGTGCACTTGAGTATAGCCTCTTGACTCTAAAAATAGAGATTGAGGACTATCTCATATGGCCATGGGGAGAGGAAGAAGAGAGAAAAGGAGGAAATGAAAATAGAGATTTTCATACCTCGGATATGAATGATAATGGAAATGCCAGGGAGAGAAGAGAAAATGAAAATAGAAATAGAGGAAGATTACATACCGCGAATGTGATTAATATTGGAAGTGAGTTCTCTCTTTTGAATGATCTTGGACTTACCTTGAATGAAGCTCCCAAGATGTTGAAAATGAAGCCTCCTAGAGATCTTTGATGCTCCCTTGAAGAGTTGTTGCTTGATGAAATTTGCTCCAAGTTGGAGAAGAAGAGAGAAATGGAAAGATAGAGCAAATGAGAAATTGGAATTTCAAGTGAGGAAGCACAAGAGGTTCCTCCATGGTTGGCCCCCCTCAAGAGAGAAGATTGTGGGGTATTTATAGAGATTTTAGAGTCAAAAATTTAAAATTTGAATTCAAGATTTGAATTAAAGAGGGAAGTGCTTTGGAGCCAAAATTTAAAATTCGAATTCAAGATTTGAATTAAAGAGACAAGAACTTTGGAGCCAAATTTTGAAATTCGAATTCAATATTTGAATTCAAAAAGATAAGAGCTTTGGAGCCAAATTTCGAAATTCGAATTTAAGATTTGAATTAAAGAGATAAGAGCTTTGGGACCAAATTTTGAAATTCGAATTTAAGATTTGAATTAAAGAGATAAGAGCTTTGGAGCCAAATTTCGAAATTTGAATTTAAGATTTGAATTAAAGAGATAAGAGCTTTGGGATTCCCAATTTGGATCTAAACTTGGATTTTGGATCTAATTCGGATTTGATTTTTGGATTTTGAGTTTGAAATGCTAGATTTGGATCTAAACTTGGATTTAAAATTTATTTTAAAAATAATAGACCCAAAATTTTAATAGCCCATTTTTGAAAAATTTGGGGTGATAACACGCACATACAACATACATTGTAAGTATGAGACATCCGGCCGACGGATGACCGAGTTACATATATATATGTATAATTTATTGATTGCTCAAATCAAGCCTGGGTCGCCAAATCTATGATACAAGTTTGTGCTGAAGACATTATAGGCGTGGCTGTGGCAGGAAAGACAAGCGCCCATGCAGCTAATGTTCCTTGTTTTTTCGGGCCCGAATCGTTTAGTTATGTCCCTGTCCTGGTGGAGAGCCTGATGTGCAATACTGGTTTAAGGCCGGGAAGAGTAGGCAGCAGGGTGGTCGAAGTTATCAAACATAGCTGAAGGTTTAGCTCCTTGACATTGACTTGCAATCTACATTTTTACGCAATAGTGCAATTCAGTGGCGCCTAAGATGGAGTTTGGATCAAACTTGGATTATACCCTTAAGGCGAGGCCGTCAGCCACAGTCTTTGCTTAGGATAGAAAACTGACATTTTTAACATATTTGTCCACCTCTATCTAAGAGATTTAATTACCTTGAGAATTGTGTTCTCGTCTTCTCTGGTTTCATGAACTCAACTTCTTTTCTTCCCCTTTCAAACCCTCTCTCCCAAAGATGCCACTGATATGCCCTTCTTTCGTTTCTATTTAATTATTTCGGCTTTCATTTTAGTTAAGTTAGTTTAGTTTAGTGTTGTTAGTGTGATCAACTTCATGTATTGTGGGTTGGCATCTCCTATCCAGGCAACTATAGCTAGTTCGATGATAACATCTACGTCAAGTTTCTTTAGCTTCTTTAGCATTCTCTCTTACATGTAGAGGAGATGACGCCATTTCATTTGTGATCTATTGTTTTACAAATCACAAGATCCAGCTTTTCATGATCATATATGGTATGCTTATCAGATATTGGATGTATTGTATCCAACAGTTAACCATGGCAATCCTTGGCAACTCATTGTTCATGTTCATTCGAAATGAGTTCCACTTGCAGACTTCTTTCCTTCTGACATTCCTCAAAAAGCTATTCTCATTAAGATTCAGCTTCTTTCTGTGAATATAAAACATTGATCTAAATTAATCAGTTGGTTACTAGAAAAGGTAGGTGAGCAGAAGGTTAACAACTCACCACACAGGCAAGAAGCACCAAAGCCCTCCTCCCCCGCCGAGCCCCCAGCTCAGCCCTCCCCTTCACCTGACTTTCAGGTCTTGCGCTACGTTCAGGACCTTAAATGGGGTACTGTATCACATTTGAAGGGGTGACATGATCCCAACATTTATGGTCCTTCGAGAATAGCAGCCAAATAACATTAGCTTGAATGCCACCAATAGCATTAATGTACGTCATGATCAATTTTCTGTCTTTTTTCTGTATATTGGAATAACATCTACCAACTTCCAAAACTGTGAGGATAAAAGCCCGATTAGTTATATTCAAGGTCGGTCGTTGAAGAACTTAGTGATAGCATTCCTTGAGGAGCAGTCAGCATTCCTTGAGGAGCAGACTGCTTGTAATTCCTTTTTTTTTTTTGGGGAAATTGGTGCAGTTTGCAAAAGAAAATCCCTGTGACTTGTCCATGCTTTCGTGGGTAAGCATGTCGGAAGGTGAACATCCTTCAGTGGAGGCTGTGACTGTGATCCCTGCAGAGGGCTCTTAAATTCTACTCAACTCTACAAGCACATGATGGCCATTGGCCGGGTGATCTTGGTGGTGGCCTGTTTTATGTTCCAGCACTGGTGAGCTTCTACGCTTTACTATTTTGCTACTTTGTGGCATCTGCATTTTGGGCGTTCCTAGTATGGGAAGCTTCCATAGCTACAGTCAACACATCTAAAGTGTTTGGTGCTTTAAACGATCAAAATGCTCCTAACACAAACAAAAGCCAAAACCACTCCCCTGTAAGAACCAAACTGAAATGTGAAACAAAAAAGCATACCTTTTTACAAGAACAACAATGGTTTGGTTGCTTGTGAAGGGCCCAAACATCCACCTCCCTCTATAGCTAGAGGGGTGGTCGCAAGTGCCTGCGCTTTTCAGCAGTACAGGAGCTACTTAGCACAAGCTAGCGATGCTGGCTATATGGAGGGCTCAGCATATAAAAAATTGTGCAGTCAACGGTATAATAGCCAGAATACCATGGTCAGCAAAAAAGGGAGCCTCTTATACGGAGAAAAAAACGTTAGTGAAAAGTTAAAAGTAAAAAAAAAAAAATCTCCTTGAAAAGTATCCAAAATATCTCAGCTTCCCACCATTTTTTTCGTGCATATCTATTGGGTGCATCACTGTGGTGCACACAACTCACTTTCTCAAGCATTGAAGCTGGCTATATGCATGCAGTGATTTTTCATGTGTAATGTGTAAAATAATTAGAATGCCCTTGGTGTATTGAAGGTAAAGCATCCCTATAAGGACAAAAGATAGAAAACAAAAAAATGAAATTTCCAAAATGTCCATTTCTTTTTCAGAAACGGCTGAAATTTCCCCAAAATTCCTTTGCTGCATATGTGTGCATGCACTAGGTTGGTGTACGCCAAGCATTCTTGCCAGCTAAACTCCCATTGAGTAGCTTTGTTGGTCAAAGGAGTGAGTCTAACGAGTACTTGGTTGCCCTTATCTAAAAGGTCGTTTGATAGATGTACCATAGGACAGAACAGACAAGACGTCCTGTCTATTACGCTACTGTTCTGTCCATCTTGTCAATGTTATTCTCCGTCCATTGTTTGACAATTTTAGGAACGGACATCATGTTCCTTATGTCCAGCGTTTGTTTTACCTCTATCTGTACTGTTTGTCATGTTCTTCCTGTCCAATGTTTGTTTATTAGAGTCTCTTGTTTCATTATAAGAATACTCAAAGAAAGTGTTTGAATAGCGAAATGAAGCAATAGTTTTCTCTTATATCATCAATTCATGAAAAAAATAATTTTTGCTATTTATATAAAAACAATTACATTGTTCATGAATTATCAACTCTTCATAATTACATGTATACAAACAATCTTCCAACCATTTCCCTATACTCTCAATAGTGGTCTCTCCATTTCTATACTCTTTCTTTCTATAATATTATTGTACAATGACCATCAAGAGTCTGCTCATCATTTCCATTCATCATGTAAACTTGATTTGGGCCATGTATTTGCTTCCTGCAAACCATAAAAATTAACCATTCACATGTCAATTTAATATTAGAGGGTGAAATATAGATAAAGTAAGGGGAAAACAAACACAACTGGAGAGAGAGAGAGAGAGAGGAATGACAAGAATTAATTTTGGTAATTTGTCATTGATATAAGGCGCAAGAAGAATTTCCGATCTGTCAACAAACAAGAGCAGCTGAATTCAGGCAAAAGGGGAAGCCTGCCAATTCCATGTTATTCCACTGATGAGAGATTTCCAAGTTAAACCG
This sequence comes from Nymphaea thermarum, assembly GCA_011799765.1. Lineage (NCBI taxonomy): Eukaryota > Viridiplantae > Streptophyta > Magnoliopsida > Nymphaeales > Nymphaeaceae > Nymphaea > Nymphaea thermarum. Next base: position 136,001 of record JAANDH010000797.1, on the reverse strand, counting down.
GCCAGCCTTGTCTAACATTTCAGGCTCACGATCTCAGCCCAAGTATTTCATCAACCTTCAGGCCAAAAATTGAAGACGTCAGCCAATGTATCAACAGACATGAAGGAGAGAACGTTTACAGTTTATCTATCCGACATGTGAAATCAAAAGGCAAAAGACCTCTCATGTCTTCACCACATCCCAGGTAGCTCTGGAGGATGACCTGACTGCTTTGTGAATTAGGTTTGCAGAGCAAATAACCTGAAGTCAATCGCCTGAAGCTCCCATGCTCCTTTTATTTCATTGCTTGAGATCAAATTGAGAACATGAATTTCTCAAGATAGTTTTCTCTTTGTTCTGAAGTTACTGCTCTCCTGAACGCACTATGCTGGTTCATACAAGCCAAGCATATTACCATCAATGCAATGCACGGCAGCAACCTGCACCATCTATCAATTAATCAAACCAACATTGGAGAAAAGATTGACAATGGATGTCAATATTGACAAAACATTAACACGACCATGGTAATAGCAAGAATTGATTGAAGAGTTTCTTTGGAGGCTCCAAGAGTTCAAATGATGCGCATTTGCCTTGACATGTAGAAAAAAAAAATAACTTAGTTCAATTATGCATCTATTTTTTCATGAAAAACGAAGAATTTTTTGCGCAAATCATATTCCGAAAGAAGAAAACAAAGATCTCAAATACCCATCGTTCCTTCTTTAACCACCTACTCCCCTTCCTAGCATGAAATCAGACGTTTGGGATTGAATACAGAGAACTCAAATTAACAATGAAACATAAAATGCACAAGACCCTAGCATGTGGGAGAAGTAAAAAGAGCGACCTGCTTGATTGCATGAGCACTAACTTCAGAGGGTCGGATTAGAGTTCTGCCCACCTGAGTGTGCATACGTTGACGGTGAATCCGAGTCCTTTAGAGTAGAACCGAGCTGCCTTGGGGACGTCCTTGTGGAGTTGCAGAAGCCATCTGAACGAAGCCATCCCCTCTCTCCCTCGCATATCTGAGAAACACGAACAACCTAGTTTGCTGATGAAAAAAAATTCGGAGGAGAAGTGGCTGGAGGACGTGAGAAAGCTGGGCGAACTAAAGATTATTATAGTTCCCTTTTCCAGCCTGTAGGAACTAAATCCCTGGGCAGCCGCATCATCGTATCAGCTACATCTCATGGCAGACAGACAAATGAACATCAGATGTACCAGGAACAATGATAAGAAATCAAGGCAAAGCTTAATCCCCGAACAATCGATGCAAAAAAGGAAAAAGCCCTAAATCCACTAACCTAATCATTGCAATTTGCAACAAAGATCAAAATCAGACAATGCAAAAGGGGCATTTGATACCATTGATAATAGAATCGAACAATATATATATATATATATATATACAGAGAGAGAGAGAGAGATATGGGAATAGACGAATGCAAATGGTCACCAAGATGTTGGAGATGAATAGAAGGCAGAAATACCGGTCGGCAGCAGGCAGGGGCAGCAAGTGATGCTGCGGCGGTCACCCTCCAGTGGAGATGGAGAGAAGACGGGGATGCAGATGCAAATGGTCACCAAGACATTCGAGATGAATAGAAGGCTGGAATACCGGTCGGCAACAGGTAGGGGCAGAAAGCAATGCTGCGGTGGTCGCCCTCCAGCGGAGACGAAGGAGAAGGAGAGAAGACCGGCCTACAGATGGAGATGGATTGAGAAAGAGTTGCTCGGGGAGGGGGAGTAAAGAAAGAGATGGGGCGAGGTCAAGCTCGGGGTTGGGGAGGCTGTCGGGAGAGGCTGTTCTATGGTTTACCACGGAACGCGGTGGAACTCTTTAGCCTTTTATACCCCCCTTGTTCTTTGTCCTGCCTCTCCTGAGAGTTCTTTGTCCAGCGTTTGTGTCAATTTTACCAAAACAGAATGCACACGTTCTGTTCCGCGTTGTTCCAGTGCAATCAAACGACCTCTAAGGAGAACAAGCTACTTGGTTCGTGTATAATCAATCCGAATAGCCCGTGTGAACATCTCACATTTTGGAGATTAATTTTCGAACATTTAGATTTTCAGCTTCCTTATTCTCCCAACACCTAGTCAACGATTACAATTTTTTCACAAAAGAACCTAATCTTTAATGATTTTACAGTTACATGAATAACTTTTGAAGATCAGTTCCACACCCATAAACCTTTTACTAAATTTTTTTTTTAAATTATCTTCTTTCATTGTTTCACATCAAGGAGATCTTTGTTTAAGTTTTAAAAACAAAAAACTGAATATTTACTAAGGCAGAGTAATAAAAATCCAAACAAACAATCATGCTTGATTTTGATCTATTTTTCATCGTAAGAAAAGAAGTGGTTGAGAATGACAGATGCTTTCACATGATGTATTCCAGGTGATCGTTTTGTACGTTATTGGAGCACTGCACAGCGTTTTATCTTCAATGCATGTGGAAGAAATGCGTCGGTACATGTACAACCAGAAGGCAAGGACATACATGGCCATCTCATTGTCTCTCTTTTTTTATAATCTGTTTCTTTATGGTTGATAGCACTTGTTCATATTGTTTAAGGTTTTATTTTCAAGAAGTTTGAAAGAGTTTTGACGTGGGTTCTAGAATGAAGATGGGGGTTGGGGCTTTCAAATTGAAGGACACAGCACCATGTTCGGTACAGCACTAAACTATGTCGCATTACAATTATTTGGAGAGAGGCTTGAAGGAAAGGATCCTGGTCGATTGGAGAAAGCAAGAAAGTGGATCCTCGATCAAGGTGGTGTCACTGCAATACCATCATGGGGAAAGATGTGGCTTTCGGTATGGGGTGCCTAGACCTTTGTTTCCTTCTTTCGGTTAATTCTGTGTTAAGTAATTTATTTCATATTGACAACAAGAAAGTGCCTTCTTCCATCAAGATTGTACTTTTGTCATTCAAGGACAACTTACCTTGTTCATTACCTATATATTTAACTAAATATATACAGTAGATACCACATTTTTTAATGTCATAATGCAACAAAAAACATAAAATGCTACCCATGCAATAACCTTATTATAGTGCATGGATGCATGCATAGCCACTTGGGCACATAAGAGGTCATTTGATAACTCATGATGTCATGGTTACCAAACTCCTGTCCTATCCATTCTGTCATTATTGTATTCTCTCTATTGTTTGATAGTTTTAGGAACAAAACACCATGTTTCTTCTACTTAATGCTTGTTTTTCTTGTTCCACGAGACATTGTTCTGTGGTAAACCATGAAAGGCATTGAAATGACTTGACCTTTTTATAACCATTGTTCCTTGTCCTATGTGTCCCGACTATTACCTGTCCGACGTTCAAACTATATATTTCCACTCCATTTCTTTGTTCTAAGTTCATGTACATGTACATGACAGAATTGGAAACTTACATTTGCAGGCAAAATTAATATCCGACATGATTGCAGAAGTCGCATATGCAGCATTTTTAGGTCACCTTTTACCAGTAGATTTGCTTTTCTAAGAAAAACAAGAATTCCAACATAATATTATTGGGCAATGCTGGTTCCCAATTGTTAATAGAAAAAGCTCAAGGAATGTTCTCCATCAAGTTTGTGATTATGTACGGGAGCACAGCTCTTTCGCTTATAAAGCACAAAATAGAAAATGGTGAGGTTCATGAAAAAGAAGAGACGCTTCGAGCTTTTCATATTGATTACTAACTGTCATAGTCACCACCAGGGGCGGAGGGAAGGGGGGGGGGGGCGCCTAGGCCATGGCCCCACCCCAGCCAATGATTTTTTTTTACATTGAAAAAAATAATATTTTTTTATTGCGTAATGTATTTTTTGTATTAGAATTCAGTTTGGCTCTACCTGGATCCAAAGATCGGACTGTCGGCCCACCCGTGAAGAAAATCTTGGCTCCGCCCCTGGTCACCACTAAAATTAGATGCATTTTTTTTTGCCATTTTTTCTTGAAAATGTGGTTTCCTAAAAAAATATTATAAAATTTCAAGGTAATTTGTGCACAAATATAAGCATTCTTTAACTTTATGTAGAAGGTGTAGAGATTTCAACTCATTAAAGAAAGCCAAAGTTATTATGATGAAAATGTGTCTGTTCACTTGTATAAAATTTCTATTTGTGGCTTTGACAATGTAAAAAATTTTGGTGCATTTTGTGTTGCCACTAAAACTTTAAGTGTTGTGTTCTTTTATGAATTTTTCTTTATATTTGTATATGGCGCAAAAGGGTTTTCTTCGTCATTCATAGCTGTTCTGTAAAGTCATGTTGAAAGCCAAGTATCTGATAAAAAGTCGATATAAAATTGGTTTTCACAAAGAACACGGGCTTGGAAAATGAGTAATTGAAGAAGTTTATATATTGTATGTGTAGTGTAGGTATTGGGTGTAATTGATTGGTCCGGAAACAATCCTATTCCCCCAGAGGTATGGCTCTTCCATACTTCATCCCTATGCATCCAGGTAATCGCCAACTGCTCATGATCACATTATTATCGAACATATATTTCCTTTTTCTAATAATTGATTTCCATGACAATATTTTGGTATATGGAGAAAACAAGTGTCTTCGATCATACAAAAAAAAAATCTACAAGACTTCTAACAAAATTTGGAACTTTGCTAATCTGATACTATTTGAAATGCAATGCATGTTTTTTTCTTTAAGTAAATATGTAGTTATAATAAGTATATGACCACAGTTTTAATGAAGACACTCATTCAGACTAGTCAATCATACTAAATTAAGTTTGAGGTCCACTTCCTTGCCTATGATCCACCAACCCTATTGCAGTTTGACGGTTGCAGAAGATGGAAAAAAGCAAAAGGAGGGAGATGAACAGATGATTAGTTGAGGTGAGGTAGAGAAAAAGTGGAAGTGGAGGTGAAAGACTAGTTATATATATATCTATATCTGTTTGTTGACCCAGATCCTATATTTTTGCTCAGTGAAACCCACTTCCAAATCTGATTTGCAAGAATAATTGAACCACAACTATTGCAACCTTGTTAACTTGTTTTGTCTCTCTTTCCCTAAGCCTTCAACATAAAGACAACTAGAGGTAGGGGAGTTAGGTTGTCATGTTGCATTATCTGGGATCCAATTTCTTAGTTTTTTAAACACAAATATGTAATTTATAATCACTAAAAAATAACATATATTCTAGCAAAAAACTTTCCCCCTCAATCCTCCAAACGGGGAGATTTGCCTCACAAAACTAGGTTTAACTAAATGTGAATAATCCAATATGTTTCACACCAAGGAGAAACAAATCAAACTTCAATAGATCTATATGCGATAGATCTTGATTAGATCTTCAACTAGCTACATCCATATTTAATTGGCAAACAAATCAAGAATGTGTTGATTCAAACCCAACTTACTACTTATCAGGTTAGATTAGCCATGTGTTGGATTAGATCAAAGAAGGAAAATCCAAAATAACTTAGATATATGACTAACTAAGAAAATAATAGTTTGCATAGTAATTGAGATGAATATAGTTTAAGCATAGATCACAACCAAAACAAATGAATGAAATCAAGAAAAATATTCCTATTATTCTGTTCCATAACATAAGAAAATGGAAAAACAAATTCAACTTATGTGGAAGAAAGCGCCCATGAACATAAAATAACCAAAAGGCTTTAAGAGGTAACATGGTTCAACATCAACCTTACATCTACGGAGAAAGAAGCCTGATGCTCCACGTTTATGAGTTTATTAATATGTCTTCTAACTAGTTCACAACACATTATCTCAAAGATCTGATAATAGGTGGATTAGGTGACATAGGAACAAATCAAATGATAGATTTCAACAAATAAAAAGACAAATGAAAAGGGTAGGTGATCACTACACAAATGGTCACCATATATGAGGAGATAAGATGATCAGCCTGAAAAGGACCATTAAATATTGTAGCATAATCTTTTAATGAAGAATAAAATACACATGCCACCCTGTTAACTACACCATTCTCCCTGTTGTGGACCGACTATGTCTGGCCCGGCTAAGCCAACAATATGGGGTGCTGCTTGGCTAGCTTGGGAATTGCTTGGGAAGCAGGTGGGATCCAATTAGATGCTATGCCAAGTAGAAAGTAATGCACTTAGAATGTGCAGCATGGTCGTGCAAAGATATATCATGGTCGTAGTCCCTATGAATGGTGCAAGTCTATCGGTAAGCTTCACACATGTAGCATTTGGTTGCGTATGGGGCTAGTGTGCATAGGTTAGGGCTAATTCTCCCAGTGGACGCATATGTAGCATCCACAACCACATAGAGTCATGCTTGGGTGAGCAATTGAAAGCTTGTCTTGGAGTAGGGCAATGGTCGGCCGCATTGCTTAATTACATATAGTCAGCAATTGGCTTCGACTGGGACTTCCTTCAAAGAGAAGTTTTCTCCGACCCAGATTTTGTATGGAGATATATAGGTACTTGAAGTAATGACAAGGTTCTAATAGGGCATCATGGCCATGGCATGTCGATGGCTTACTGTGGGATAATCTTGAGTGATGGTTTGCCGAGTGCCTAGCACTCATCGTCTAGTCCATGGTCTCAAAAGATTGATGAAAGATTATGCTTCATTAAGACTGAGAAAAGGCTAGCAAAAGGCCTGTGGAAACCCTCGATACCATCCAGCCAAATAAGGCTTGAAAGAATTAGCTCATGACAAAGTGGTATCAAAGCAGAACAATTTCTAGAAATGAACTTGAAAGATGAGAATGATACAAAGGTACAATCAAGAACTTATTTTGAAAAATGTTGACTTGTTGTTGGTGCCTTATAGTTTGGGTATGTTTATCGGACATTGGTTCAAGTGACCCCGATGGTGTTGGACAGATGAAAATCACACATTTCAAAGAAGGTATCTATGTGTCAGGGGCAAAAGGCCAAGGACGAGTTGCTCGCTGAGGTAGATAGGGTGAGAGGCACAACGTGAAAAAGAATTGTCCAAGGAGGCAAGGGCCAAATAAACCTTGAAAAAGACAGCCCATGGCACTCCCCCTCAAATTGGTAAACAAAAATCAATCTACATAACTTGTTGATGATTATGTTATGACTTTCACTGCCCAAAGATTTAGTAAAAATATCAATTAACTGGTCAACACATGGCTCATAAGGGTTCTTGATTATTCTGCTTGAATTTTTTCTATTATAAAATGCTATGTGTGTAGTTTTTTTCATTATATATGAAATTGACACTGATATATTTTCCAGTCTAATGTTCATATGTAAACTAAACCTGATCAGTTATCTTTATTCTCATATCTTTTAGCAAAGCTTGTAGCCATACAATTTAGCATGTACATGATGCCACAACTCTGTACTTAGCCTCCACATTGGACCTTCTAAGCAACCAGATTACTTCAAATAACAACCATAAGTTGATCTCTTGTTGTTTGGGTCTTACACTTAGTTGACATCTGCATATCGTATTAATGTGATATTTATTTCCTTTCAATAAAACTCTCCTACTGGAACTCCCTTTTAAGAGCCTAAATATTCTATGAGTGGTCCGAACATTGGTAGTTTTGGGTTTGTGCATAAACTGGCTGGCCAATGAGTATACATGATATTTGAAATTACCAACCAATTTTAGATACCTTTCTACTTCCACATCCTCCTCATCAATGTCAAATTTGCAATTCATATCTAATGGAGTTTCAAAGGTTTTATCTCCAAGGGTTCCTAATCAAACTGCTCATTCAGGTGTTGATTGACTTTCTTCATGAAGTCGTTATCATCACCTTCCATGATAATAGTTTCCATATATACCAGCAACACAACATTTTTATACTATTTCTTTGTAATAAACAAAGTGTAGTTAGATATACTTCTCCTAAAACAATTCTTCATGAGAGCATCATTCAAAGCAATGCATGCATGAGTTCTTTAAACTAGATAAAGATTGTTCAGCTTTAGAGATATAACCATGTTCATCTTTTATGTTTTGTGGTTCTTCCATACAAATTTCTTGAAGATCTTCATGAAGAGAAGTGCTTTTAACACCAAGCTTCATAATATTCCAATATTTGTTTGAGGCAATCGAGAGCAATGTCAGGACTGAGTTGATCATGGTCACATGTGCAAAAGATTCATTGTAGTGAATCCCTCTTTTCAAGTGAAGCATTGCATGGAAGCAGGTTTTGTACTGCTCCATACTACCATCATTACTGTATTTTATTCTACAAGTCCATCAGCATCCTACCATACTTTTTTCTTTGGATATGGTACCATTTTCAACTATATATTATTCTTTTGGAGGGCTTATAGTACTTATGCCATGGAAGCTTTCTATTGGGGTCCCTATTGGCTTCCTCAAATTTGATAGTTCTTGGTGCAGGTAGGTATTAAAAATTTAAGTAAGCTATGGTTTGGATAACAAAGAAAAAATAATGTAATTTTCTATAGGATGAGTGGACTTGGTTGTAAAGGTTGGTAATCACTCAAGTGAGCTGGTGGTCAAGTAGATCCAATGGACCGTCTCAAGGTTACACTAGGTATATCATTTGATTTTGCTATAGGTGAGTGGCTAACATGTTTAGAAATAGGGGCACTTTGGATGGTTACATTTTCGTGGGACTTGGTTTGTGGTTCATTTCCTAGAGTAGGTGTTGGCATGGTTTAAATCAGTAAAACAATACCAATATGAGTAGGCTTGGTAGAGGTTGCCTATCCCTAGCTTAGCTTTAGAAATATAGTCGTCCTTCAAAAACAATTTGCATCATATAAAATAATCAATTTTTGATGGAATTAATGAAACATTTATATCCTTTATTAGAACTGATGTGAAGAATATGTACTTAACTTTCAACTATATGTAGTATGAGAGAGCACATAACACTTACTGAATACTTAAAGATGCAAAATAGAAACAAGTTGTCTATGTAATAATTCCAATGGGGCCTTATCATTTAGCTAGAATTGGGATCCAATTTGCAAAGTAGCATGTTGTACAATAGCATTTACACATTCATAAGAAGTAGAACAAACAAGCTGTATTAAATAATCATTTATTACACCACTCAAACATTTCATTTTGTTGTAGTGTTCATACAAAAGTATCTTGGAGATGGATCGCATGATTCCTCATAAAATCATGCAAGACATCATTAACATCTCACCACCATTAAGAGTGAACTAGTTCAAACTATGATGTAGATATTCTCTTTAATTTAGAAATGGTGATCTAGTTGACTTTTATAGTTCACAAGCCTGACATGCATGATTGTCAGGATGAAGTTCTGGTATAAAATTTTGTTCAACACCCAGAAGATGTAACCAAGATGTGAATGCCATTGTTACTAGACTTATTCCTATCATAAGCAGCTAAAAAAAAAAAAGTGGAGCGTTGTCAATAAAATACAAGACATTTCTTTCCAAACCCTTACTACTCTCCCTCTTTGTTCCTATTTTTTGAAATCACATTATTGGGGCTAAAATAACAGGGCAATTTATATGTCGGGGTAAGTTTTATATTTCAAGGTAAGCTTGATCACATATACCATGTTAGAAGATAATATTGGGAATATATAAAATTTTTGAACTTTGATTTCCTTGGAGAAAATTTTTGTTGCTAACTTTTCCAACAGCTATAGGAGAGCCTTTAGTAGAACAATAATTTTTATTACTGGTTTGGCAGAGATTGTTGAGCTGATTTAGAGTGTTGGTCACATGATCAGTTACTCTAGAATCAACAACACATTTTGCCTTATTAACATTTGCAAGTAATATGAAACCATTACCTTTAGATATTTTGACATATGAGATGTGATAATTTTTGGAGAAAATTTTCCACTTCCACCTTGGAAATACCTCTTTGGTGAAAAAGTTTGTTTTCACCTTTACACCTTCGGCATCTGCACCTGGGTCACGTGTGATTTTTTCGCTCTTTTTGTTGTTCTTCTGAATAATGTTTTTATACCCTTGAGATTAGAGAGCAACCATCTACAGTCAAGCATTGAGATGCTTGAGTCATTAGCCACTAATGCAAGAAGATATCAAGGAATAAGAGAAGGACACTTATATCATAGGTTGAAACAAAGCTATAATACCATGTTAATGAACACAAAGTAACCACATGAAGGATTCAAGAGGTAACATGGTTCATCATTAGTGATCTTACATGAACAAGTGAATGGATCTAGGATCTCTAGCATTTTTTATTTTCTCAACATATTTTTTTTTAAGAAAAAACAACATATACTGTCTAGATGTTGTCATAGTTGGTAAATATGATGGTATAGGAACAAATGCAAAAAGATGTTTCAACAAACAAAAAGAGAAGGAAAAAAGATAGGAAAGTGATGGCAATGAAAATAGTCATTAGCTAAGAAGTTCTAAGTGGATCAACATGAAAGGACAAACCATCCAGAAATGCAATTAATGTTTTATGAAACAAAAATGATGTAGGTCAGTTTGTCAATCATAACAATATCGAAAAGGCACAAAGAAAAAAAAGAAACGCACAAGCTCAATTCCCCATAGAAGTACCCCCATTATTTACACATGTATCTAAACATTTAAACTCATAAATGTATCATATTGATACCCCAGAAACATAGGTCAACCTTGAAAGGAGAGGGCCATACTGTGAGATATATATGGTTTACATATTATATATTTAAATGTCTGTAAATATGTTTATCATGTTAAGGCAAGTAGAATTGTTGGTTACTATAAATTACATCAAGGAAACCACAGAAAATATAAAAAAGATATGATTAAATCCTAATCTAATAAAATAAATATTCAAAACATGGTTTCAGATTTGTAATGGAGTTGTGCATAAAGATCCACACCAGACTTGTAAGCACCATGTGTAGGGAAGGTTTTGGGTATATTAGATATTGAAGATTGTGGAAACCCTTGAGGGGTTTATATACTTCTGCCTTATATTACCAAGTTTTATTTATATTTTTATATATAAAGAAGGTAACTATTGGTAGTGGCAGAGCAAGAAAACCTTTTAGAAGGCAATTTGGTTATGTACAAAAATGTAAGAGGGTGATAATGCGTATTTCATACTTTTAGTCGGTAGGAGGTGCCAAGGTGAGTTCTCAAAATACCTTAAGTTATATGAATCACAATTTTTTGATAACCCAAAGGGAGCTATGACATCCTTTGGCTTTATCTCTCAGAATAGGATGATATATATATATATATTATCAAATGTTGTTGGATGGCTAAAAATTAAAAATTATCTCTAAAACATCATAAATATTGTTGCACCATAAATTAGTTTCAATACTCCTATAACAACTCTTTTCCCCAATAGATTTTAAATTTTTAGCCATCAAAGACATCAAATATATATGAATGCCTTCATATATATATGGATGCAGTTAGTTCATGTTTTCTGAAAATTGCAGTATCTATATTTTCACACATGTAAATGTCATAATTTAACTATTTGGTGGTCAAAGATTTCACAACATGGTTGAAGGTGAACACGTAAAACATTTTTTCTAAAAAAGTAAGGTATAATAACACTTGTTCAGTCAAGGATGTGAAGATGACTCAGACTTACCCCAAGTCAGTCTTTTTTTAATCTCTTCTAGCATGAGAGAGGAGTAATCAAATGATGTGTTTGTGTTTTGAGTGGCATGGGAAGATCAACATCACCAAACAAATTGATCCATGAGCTGAGTTGAGCTCGAGCTGGGCCAGCTCAAGCTTGTTTTGACTCAAAAAACTTGAGCTCGGCTCAAACTCAAGTTGAGCTTGATCAAACAAGCTGAAGCACTACTTTACTTTACAGAATCGAGCTCGAGTTCGACTCGCTTAACTCATTTATGTTAACCTTTCTTGTTTCTTTTATCTTGCTCAACTCATTAATTAGTTTTTTGTATCTAATTCAACTATTAACAACCATCTAACAGAAAATTCAAAGAAAGAGTGCACATATTCTACATCCAAATATCCCCTGAAGACAAACATAGAAACAAAAAATCTCCCATTCATGATGCATTTATGTGATTGAGCTGAGTTTCAATGACTATGACCCGAGTTGAGTCAATTTTACGAGTGAGTTTGAGTCGGGCCTGAGTTGGCTCGACTCGATGTGGAGCCCTAGATAAAGAGCCACGTTTTTATTGGGAACCTTTATCCATATAGACTATTGTTCACATGTAAAATTTTTCCACTCTTTTCAATGTGAACTAATCAATTCACTTTAAAAGAAGAATTGGCAATTGCTTATTTATTCTAGCACCACCTTCTTCATTATGCATCCATGTCTAAAATATTGAACATGAACGATTTCATATGTAACTGGTTAACAAGCAAATTACATGTTTAGGTTACATGTTTATGAAACTAGCCAATTAACCAAAAATACTTTTATTCTTCAATAGAATACAATTTTTTTTACTGGAAGAACCCAAACTATTTAAAGTAGGAGGCAAGAAGTGCCTCTCATTGCAAAATGGATTTTAGTTTGGCACTAAGTTTAACCCAGTCAGACTACAACCTAAGCAAGTTCTAGTTTAATTTCATGTTTACTCATGGACTGTTGTAGTTTGCCATCAACAATGTTCTGTAGTTACCCTTTCCATGGTTAAGCTTAGGACTAGTGTCATGCAAACTGTTTTCTATATTATAAAAAAAAGGTTACAGCAATTTAGTATGCAATATTGATCATTAGTCGATCTTAATTTTGAAGTTCAAGACAAATTAAGGCTTGACAGAAAAATTACTCATAGCTATGAAGCTACTTGTTGCAAATAGTTTCTCATATGAATCCTTTCTCACCATAAACGAAGTTACAACAAAACTTTTCCTACCTTTTAACTATTAAGATCTTGTGTACTCACACTCAAGAATATCCAATAGTTTATAGCAATTATTTAAAGACTTGTAGTTCACACTTGATTCGTTGTTCTCTACACCACATTGTTATCCTAGCAAAAAATATGGGTGTTGTTTCTCCAAGAGAAATGGCAGATGGATTTATTCATGGACAAGGGGAATGGTCAATCAGTATCCTTGAGAGGAAAGGGAAGAGTCAATGAGTTATGTGGAAAAAGAAAAAGGAAAAACGACAGTTCTTACGGGTCGAGGAGTTGCATATATATTTTTCAACAGGAAAAAATATCACCAATGCCTTTTACCTTGTCTATCACATCAAATATCTGGAAAATTTGAACTTGCTACACACACACATAGTGATTGGTAGATACCAAACCACTTGGGTAAGGGATAAAAATCAGACCTCTTAAATTTGTGTTAAAAAGTATTTTAAACAAAATATGAACATTTTAATATGTTTCTAAAAAAAATAAATTTAAGATAAAACATGCTTTAGTTCAAGTCACTTTTGCAAAAAAAATGATACTTTCATTATCAAAGTTTCGATGTTACAAGAGTCATTTTTTATTATTAAAAAATATTATTTATGTAGAAAACAGCTACCTTAATTTTTTATTTCTCACCAAATCAGTCTTAAGATCATATCTATAGGTTGGATTGCAAGCAAATCATTTTAATGGGCCTGGCTTTTGTCTCGTACCAGATACAAGATGCCATCAGATGGTTAAAAGCCAAACATTTGTCACTAGAAAAATAGTCTTAGCCATACATCAGATGGATTGGAACCTTAGCAAATGTTTTATGTTGCAGTAATCGCTTGTCACTTTTACCAATAGTTTATGGCACCTCAGCAATAGACTTTTTAATTTTAACCATCCAACATCTACCATATGACAAATTTGAATTCTTGTGTGTGTGTGTGTGTGTGTGAAAGAGATAGAGAGAGTCAGAGAGAGAGGGAGAAGGGAGAGAGAGTGCTTATGGAGTATAGGCAATATGGGTGCATGAACCCAACTTGTCTGATCAATGATGGTGAACAAATGGCACACAAAAGTATTACTTTTCAATTAGGTAACTGATAATTTTTTTAGTTGACAGACTATGTAGTCCTCCTAAGTACATAATCTAATACAATAATGGTTGAGATTAGATTATAAAAGCAATTATTTTTGGTAGTGCTCAAATACTATGGACCCTATACACATTTATTGAGATAAATATATATTCTAAAAGCACCCAAGGCTTCATTTCTTCAAAGGCATCCAGAGAAAAAAAGACCAGCTATACAAATTTGTTGCCTATGCTGAAACTTCCCTATTTATTTGTCAGTCAACTAGAGGTCCATTCTTTTGTAAACATGTGCATATTGTTGACATGAGCTTTTTTTCTTGTGATTCACATTGAATAAGATATACACAAATTTGGAGGGGATCCACTCACATTTGGTAAATACATCTTGGGCTATGCTTGCTCTGATTAAAGCTGGACAGGTATGATTTTCATGCTACAAATTCATTGAGGTGTTTCTTTCTTATTGTTGATTATATTGAGAATATGAAGACAAGCATATATGTTCAGAGATTTTAATAACACTCATAGATATTTCGGGCAAGTTTTATTAGCTCATGATATTCTGATGTTCTTTCTATGTCACAACATCTTATAAATGTTGTTGAAGTTTCTACTTGAATTTATGAAACTATGTGCACATATTATGATGTCCCTTGTGGCTCTTCTAATCCAAGAGAATTAAACACCTCTTTTAAGTGTTACAAAATAGTTCCTTAGATTTTGCAAGCATATTCTCATTTTAATTGCACTATGGTTGTCATAAGCAACAGCTATTGCAAAACTTCACCAAGCTCGACAAAAAAATGTGTCATGCTCAAGTTAATTCAGATATGACCAATCCCATAGCTTTATACTCCAACTCAGTACTTGATCTAAAATTACTCCTTGTTTCTTGTTGCTGCATGAAACAAAGTTATCCATAATAAAAATACAAAAAACTAGATGTTGATCTCCTTTTATTCAGTCCACCAATATAATAATATAATGGTTAATTTTTTTCTCATCACTTGATTGACAATGTAAACTTTGTCTAATCTAGTAAAAGTAAAATATTAAAACTACTTGGCTATACGATGTTAATTAGTTGAATCTTAATACAGTTCTCCATCATTTCTGCTTAAACTTTGGTGAATTAGAGCTGAACTAGCTGTATGCTTACTTATCTTCAATTGTCAAAACATCCTCTAGATGAATGACTCACATGGATCCCAATTCATCAAGACTGGCATGTTACTAAGGATGAAATCTGCACATCAAGATAAATAAATCAAATCAAATAAGTTCCAATGACATTAAAATGAAAGAACAACTTGCTGATAATGAACCTCAGGTTCTCGTAAAGAAGGAAAACTATGAGCATCAAAACTCAAAGCACAAAGGCTAAAAAGAACCTTCATGGAGTCACTCAATATCCACTAAGCCATAGACTAGGTTCACTCCAATTGCTCAATGGTCCACTAAGCACAAAATGAAAGATAAAGAACATTATTGAATGAATAAGAGTAGTTTACAAGAGGAAAAGACATTTACTTTTAGAGAAAGCCCACACTAAGCTACCTGTTGGTTTGGCCCTAATGTCAAGAGAACTTACCTTTGGGACCAAAGCAACAAATAATTTCATGTAGCCTTGAATTGGAAAAAAAACATAGAAAATATCAACAGATAAAAGATGAAATACAAAAAGATAACAATAAAAAACATGATTCAGTTCTGTCTATATATGTGGTTAACAGTATTGACACATATTCTTACACTATCCGCCTCCATCACTTAGTAATTAAATATAGCATAGAATCAAAATATGTCTTTTGACACAAGCCAGGATTTCATAGAAGATGCTGGAGCTTTCAAATTTTTGTTTCATGAAATATATTCAAACAAATATTGAGAGTAATCATAAACTAAAAGCACATAATATTTGCTTCTAGGAAGTGATTTTTTTTTTTAGGCTGACCAATGTCATAAAGAATAAATCTCATAAAGCTTTGAAGTTCATTTGTTGAATGGCTACCAGAATATAAATTTATGTTTAAGTGTTGGTTCAAATTGGACCATAGAATTAACTTACAAGGGAAAAGATGCTTAACAAAATTGTGAATGAAATGGCTAATATATTATGAACATACATTATCGGAAAAACCATGACTTATCAGGACTTGGCCGAGTCATGGGATGACCTGACAGAGTCATTCAAGTTTGGCTGAGAAAGAGGTGAGTTTTAGATGGTCATGATCATTTTTTGTCTTTCTTGTTCCTTTCATCTCACCTTCTCTAAAACTAACTCTCTCTTTCTCTGTCTCTTTCCTTTCCCTCTCTCCCTCTTTGGCAGAACACTTGCTTTGGCCCAGTAAGAAAGAGAAAATAGAGGAGAGGGAAGAAATGAAAGAAAAAGGGATCCCATGCTGTTACGTAGATTTTTATTTTTTAGCCATTCATCTGGCAACATCCAGTAAGGAGCAAATCTGAATCCTCCTCTATGTGCGTGGGTGTGTGTATTGGAAAACATGTAGCTACCAAACCCTCATACTGCATCTGATCAATTAACAAATTTTTTCAACCAAGTATCATGCTCCCTGAGGTTCAATTATCTTCTCTACAGGCTTTTACAATAATACCACAAGTTCGATAGATGGTGCTTTGATGGATGGTGTTAGGACCTACACAAATATGTATGGAATTGCATGGATACTTCTAAAATACAAAGTGTCAATGGCAGGCTGTGTACACTGACACCGACATGTGTCGAAACTTCTTTCACACTTCAGTTTTAAAACATGAAGTTCTTGGTATGTGTGTCCGCTCTTTTTTTTCTTTTCTCACTTTTTTCTCTTTCTCTCTCTTTCTATCTCTCACTTTGTATTTTTAATTTTCTCTTTTTTCCCTCAATTTTTCTATCCACTCTTCTCATTTTTCAATCAAGCCGGCATGAAACTCTTTCTCTTTTTTTCTCTCTCTCTCTCTCTTTGGGGAAATCACTTAACAAAGAGTAAAGGACTGTTCTTTTTTCTGAAGGACAACTAGTGGTTTCATTTAAAATTGAAAACATTGGTCATCCTAAAAAAGGGAGGATATCTTGGTCATCCTTTTAAAAAAGGTGATTAAGTGTCCTCCCTTTAAAAAAAAACATTGCTAATAAAAAATTAAACAGTTAATTAGTTCTATGTGTGTGTGTCAATACATATATATATATATAGTTGTATCCAAGTATCCAACTTTTTAGGGCTCGATGTGTCTGACAGCCATGCCCATGTCTGATACTAACACTGGTGTTTGTGTCCATGCAATTTTTTGTGTGTGCATGCACACACACACACACACACACATATATATATATCTACACACACACACAATGTGTAGGTGTATATGTACTTGCTTTGTATGCATATTAGATAGATATATAATGGATATAGATTTATCATCATTCTTATTTTTGCACTCTTTATTTTTTTTCAAATTATTAAGGTCAATTTTGAACCTCGACCTTGGTTCAACTGGCCCAACAGTTTCAAAAACACATGTTGGAGCTTTTGAAAAAATAAAGGACTTTAAACAATCTTCAAAATTCTATGCTTCCACAGCAATTTTAGTGAAATAACATAATTAACTATTGATTTCTTGTGCTTTTATGCACTTATTATGAAGAACCATTTTAGTCTTTGTAAGTTTTTGACTTTTTAGTGTTGTATAGATTGTTGTTGCATTGTTTTAGACCTGTTTGTCATTAATTTTTATTTTTTAATATACCCTACAGACATATTTCTAGAAAAGAAAACAAAATAGTGATGATACTTCAAAAGAGTGAGAGCTTTTTAAAATACTTCAAAAGAGTGAGAGCTTTTTTAAATAAGCAACAAGAAAAGCCCCAAAATCCAAACCAGAAACCCCACTAATCTGATAGACGGGCTACATAACCTGCACTCCTAGTAAAAGAGCACAAATTTTGTAATGGAAATAGAGCTCTCAAGAACAAACAGAACTTTCACAAAACTAGGAGAATTAATGCAAATCGTACAACTGGAACATGTGCCAATTGTAGTTAGCAAAGCCATTCTATTAAAGTCGACAAAAAAGGATGAATATTAAATAAGTGTTGTAAGCTTGTGCTGGACAACTGCCTTAGCTATAGGAAAAGGGAACTAGGCAAGTTTACATGGTTACTACTATTAATCTTGAACACAAATAAGTATACTGACTTTAGTCTGTTTTGTTCCATGTTATCCTGGAATGATGTCCGACACTAATGCTACTTGCTCCTTCCCTTATGCTCAAGTTGGTACGGTTTGGACTTTTGTGATATTACTATGGATCTTTCCTTCCAGTTATATTAAGTAGGTGAGTGATATGTATTTACACAAAATACATATCTTGAACAATAGAAAAATCTAGCTTCTAACATAGGTTAAAGATACATCAGGCGATAGTGTCACTGGGCATGACAATTTTATGAGCACTGTATTATATACAAAGATTTAGAAAGATGAAACCACTTATTGTGGAACCCAATTTACTAGATTGTTATGAAAAAGCAGGTCTCTCAATAGGACTAATATAGAATGGATTAGATTGCAACTCATTAGAAGATGTAATCAATCATTTCCATCAAAATAACACTGCTTAGGCATTGACAATGAGTACTAATTTGACCCACAAAGTTCAGAATGTAAAAAGATAGACTAATTTGACATGGGAAAACCAATTCAGAATGTCACACCAAAAAAAAGTTCAGCAATTGTCAATACTCAATAACGACCAAAGAAGGCACTAGTTTTTACAAGATTTGAATTTCAGTATTGGGAATGAGGAAAACGAACTTTTTGGGGGATATCTTCTTGTGCAGTAGTGTGTCCAATAAATTCTATTCAAAGATCAACATCCATTGCTTAATTGTAATAGCAACCAGCTACTGGGGAAAAAGGGTTTATAAATCCAATAACCAAGTAAAATTATCAATAACAATTGATGATTAACTGGATGAATAGGAAGGAAGGTAAGAAGAAGCCATATCTCAGGGGACAATGGGGTGTTGCCATACCAAATCATACAATCCAAGCAACTATAATAGTTAATCACGAAATATTAACTTGCTTCAGTCCCTCATTTTTTGAAAATACATATTTTTGTAAAAGGAAAAATGCATAATATGTTACAGACTCAGCTTTTGAAATATGTTAAAAATAGTGACTAATGAACGAAATTTGTGCAACATGTACAATACAAATGCAGATTTCATAAAGGGAAATTCTCAAATGCACTTTAATCTATCGATCAAGATTAAAAGCACATATAAGGTATTTATCTTGTTAAAAATCACACCTATATTTTTGCAACATTGATTAACAAAACACATTTAGATCAGTTTAGCCTTCGTTCCTCATATTCAAGGTCAGGTAGTGAAGTTTGAACCCTCCAGGTAATTGACCATGCAGGTTGCCCCAGATTTGTTGGCAACAAAATGATATGTACAACAAGAAATAGGATCCAGAGGAAACTGGATTAAATATTCAAAAGTCCACAAAAAAAAGGCCCAACAAATGGGCCATTAAAACTCCTCATTACATGAAACCCATTCTTGGTTGTGATCAGTTCCTGGACAGGTGGAAAGAAGCTCAACTAGGCCAGCAGAAATCGGGCACCTAGAAATATGAACCAGAGGCAAAGTCTCCTGTTATGGAAGTTCTGGATCATGGAAGGCCTCTGACCTTCTAAGCTGTGATATACAAGTAACCGATGAAGGGTTGTTGGACAGAAATAAGACAAGAAGGTGGGAGGTCTGAATGGCACAGAGCCACTTAATGAGTAGCCATTTCGGATGGGGGGAGATAGGTGTTGAGCTCCATTTTACAATCTTCAATATTATGAAGTTAGATCTGTCGTGGACTATGCCTACAATCCCATGCATCCTTGCATACATCCAGCCAAACTACACAACAAAACCAATGCTCACGTTCCAGACCCTTCTCGACCACGGGATCCCGGTGCAAAGCCAACTGCCAATGGCTTTCTTCGTGTCCCTCTCCCACTTGAACTTGGAGAAGTGTTCATAGCAGATTTTCCAACAATGGAGGCCAGCATGGGACCAGTTTGGAATGGAATGATGTTTGATCCCGTTGTGCAATTTCCAGATCCACCAAATAATCAGGTGAAAACAAATGTGTAAACATTTGAGTAGGGATTCATGGGGCATCTGCATCATCATCAACCATTTGAGAGTGTCCACCATGTTGTGTTTTGGGAGTCCTTATTTGCCGAAATTCTTGGCCACGAGCCACCAAATTCTTTTTGCAATTAAGCAGTCTATGAAAAGGTTAAATAAAGTATGCTCCTGGCGCCTACATAGGGGGCATATGGAAGCCATGTGGAATCCAAGGCTCTTAAGACACTCATCATTCAGGGTACGGTTCTCCCACCCAAAGTAGAGAGTACAACATGCACATGGGTACCCTTGGCTGATCCAGATCATCCCCAACCAACGAGTGTTGAGGTCTTTCCTACTGACTATCTCCTAAAGGGTCTAGCAAGAGAACGCTTTGCTCGTAAATTTGTCAACCTCAAGATTGTCATTGCCACCATCAGATAGGGGAGGCAGTTGGGAGAGATGTCTATATTTCTGAATCATCACCGTGACCATATCCATGTTTCCCTGACACATATCGGTGATGGACCAGCTGAGTGGGGATTGAAAAGTCACAATGTCTTCATCGGAGATGTACTTGAGCAGGGGCTGCTTGCACCAATTGTCAGACCAGAAGTGGGCAGTTCTCCCATTCTTAACACACCAACTGATATCATCATTAAGTTTCATCTATGTTGAGAAGATCACTTTCAAGCAAGGGGAGGCGTTATTAGATTTCATTGACTACAGACTTTTAGATACCGAGTATTTGCTTTGAATAATATCAGCCCAAAGTGATTGTGACAGGAAAGTTTTCCATGCTAGAAAAGTGAGACAGACTATGTTGGAGTCCTGCAATTTGTGAATGCCCATAACACCTTCATAAGGCAAAGATTATCCCATTTGACAAGGTGCATATGCCTTGAATCCTCTATCTCACTGCATAGGAAGCGACAACTCAGCTGCTCAAGTCTCTTGATAGTGCGGGGGAAGACTTCAAAGTCATCAGTCAGTAAAAAGGGATGGATGACAAGACAAACTTCACCAACCATAATCAGCCCGAAAAGCAGGAGATGTTTCCACCCAGCTTGTTTTCTCTCAACTTTAAGAATTAAAGGGAGATAGTAGGCATCAAGAACATCATCATTTAGCAAGGGAAGTCCCACGTACTTGAACGGAAGATTACCAAGAAGCCATCCGAGTAGGTTGGATGCCATGATGGAGTCTTTAGGTGCCGCACCGAAGGAGATAATGGAGCTCTTTTCATGATTGATTTTCATCCCTGATCCATTGACAAACTCGTTGAGCTTAGCCCTAATGCTTGAGATGGACTTTAATTGAAGCATTGAGAAGAGGATCAGGTCATTTGCTACCTTCTAGGACTGCAGCATAAATGCTACAGGAAAAATCACAAGCACAACTAAAAACAGATAAGGGGAGGGAAGATCTCCTAGTCATAGTCGTCTGCAAGGATGGAACAATTTACCTTCTCTCCCATTGATCACGAGAGCCATGGAGGAAGTTCTAACACAGATGAGGACTTTTTGGACCCAAAGCTATGAGAAACCCAACCACCTTAAGCACTTTGGAGAAAGGCCCAGTCGACCCTATCATAAGCTTTACTTAGGCCAGCTTTGAGGTAGATGGACTTCTCTTTTTTTGGAGGCCATGGAGTGGAGAACCCATGTGCCAGCAGAAAACTTTCCTGAATGCTCCTTCCCAGGAGGAAGGCAAGCTGGTTTGGGCTGGTAAGCTTGCATAGAATAAGGCACATCCTCCGAACCATGATCCTGCTCAAAAATTTTAATGTGCTATTCCAGAGTGATAAGGACCTAAAGTTGTGGGTACGCACCTCGTGGAGCTCCTTTGGGATATGTACTATGTGTGTGCGGTTCACTTTTAGAACCAATCTACCTGACACAAAGAAGTTTTGGATGGCATTGAAAAGTTGTGGCTTGACTATCTCCCAAGAGGCCTGCAAGAACTTGTTGGGGAACCCATCAGGGCCTGGGGTAGAGTTTGAGTCTGCACCCATGATCGACCAACATATCTCCTCATCACAGATTGGCAAGAAACAATTAATTCTCCTATGATGAAACCGATGGCCCTATGGTGACGTCTACTGGCAAAATTACCAGAGCTATTACCACCACCGAGAAGATTCTCAAATAAGATGGTGCATCCCTTAAGGATTTGAGTGACATCCTCTCTTTGCCTTCCATCCACTTCAATGGCAGTGATTCTGTTTGTTCCTCTATTGTTATTAACAATGCCATGGAAAAAATTGGAATTGGAACCATCAGATTGCAACCATTTGATACACGACTTTTGTCACCAGTAATCCTCTTCCCAGAGAAGAAGGTGGTTGAGTTTTGCTCACCAAGCACAATCATTGGCAAGGGCTTGAAGGTCCCCATCTTCAATGCGAATAGGAGAAGGTCGAGATGACTGCACGCTGCATTATTCTACTGAGAAAGAGAGCTGAATCTATATGTTGTACAACTGTACAGGAAACATTTAATTGAGTTCAACTTTTCCAAAACTTGTATGATGGGACAACCGAAGCAAGGTCTGGACCCGGTGACTTTACTTAGCACAAGGCATCAATTATCATGGAGCTAACAATAGTAGAAGTGGAAAAGGTAAGACCCAGGGTCCAATGGAGGCTGAAGGAGGACAGAAATTGGAGTAGGCAATAACCAAATGTGGACCTTGGGTGCAATACGGCTCATGATGTTGGCCTCACCTAGTCAACTATTAACGAAGATGTTGTCCTAGATGAATCTAGCAAAGGGGGGACATGCTGCAGTAGTTGGTGCACTCCCTATTTTCTCCTCCCCATTGAGGACTATGTTGAAATCACCAATGCATACATAGGGAAGGGTTTTTTGACACAGCGTGAGGCTAAGGATTGGGGGAGCCAACTTCAAAGCATGAAAGTTAGGATCAAGATATGTTCCAGTGACACCAAAAAAGTTGCTTGTTGGGCTCAAAGCAAACTTACAAGCAATACAACATAATTGCATGTGTGCCTCAACAAAGCCTGTTGAATGTGGGTTGCTACGTGACTAAAATGCAAGCCCATGACCCTTTAATAGACAGGTTAGAAATCATGCAAAACTCAAGAAACTTAAGAAAAAAGTTGCGAAGCTTATTTGCATTAAGTTTGTTATCGACTAGCACATCTACTTCCAGCTTCAAATCATGGAGGATCAGGTGAAGGTCTTGCTGCAACGTCTTGCTTGCTAGTCCATGCACATTCCAACTGAGAATACACATAAGCAAACTTCCAAGCGAGGAAAGAGTGGAACTAATGAAAGTGGTACCTAAGACACCCTAGGCCAGTTCCTACATAGGAATGTTCTCCTTCTTAAAATCGTTGAGTGACATGGAAGCAGAGCCCATTGGGGAAATGTCATGTGGCTCTCCTAGGTCATCGACCAAATCTGCAAGAAGGGGGCCCTTGGCAGTCCTCTGTAAGGACTCCTGCAAATTTCCATCTCCTCATTCTCATTAGGTGCATGAATTTCATTGCCCACCTTTCCCTCCTCAAGCACTCCTGCTTTCTTTTTATGGGAGCTGACTTCCTTGCTCTTTAGGCCTCTTTTTTTTGTCCTAGTTTGTGCCTTGATCAGACTTTGGTGAGGAAGATAGACAAGGATCACTACCGCTTCTCCTCCCAGATTAGGGAAGGGGAGTGTATCAAAACATAGGGAAATAGAGGAATTATGGACAAGGTGCTTATAGAGGTTCAGTATAAACCTATGTCCTCTTCTTCCAATCATAGCTCACTTATTGTGTTGAGATTCCATTATGTTTTGTAGATGCACAAATCTCAACGGGTCTTTGACCAAAATTTTGAAATGCAAAATTTCTTTCTTTTATAGATGTATAGATGTTAATTCCTTCCTCTTTGATTTGGGCATGTCTTCCTTTGTTGGAGTAGTAGACGTTGAGTTCCTTTGCTGGTATAGCCGTTGAGTCTTCCTTTCTTGATTTGGGTGTGCCTCTCTTCATTCCCTTTTTCATCTGATGTCTTAACATCCCCCTGCAAACTCAACGGTCCAAGAATGACCTTGAGTTTGGAGAGGAGTAATGGGCAATGGTTTAGTGAGAATATCCGCTAGTTGATGTGAGGAAGGAATGTGTTTAACTAGCAATTGATTTTTGGCAACGTGGTCGCAAATGAAGTGAACATCAAGTTCAATGTGTTTGCTTTGACTATGAAAAACTAGGTGAGCTGCCATATAGGTTGCACTGATATTATCTTACCAGAGAATTGGTGCAGATGGTATGGAAATGTGTAGCTCTTGTAGTAGCTATTGGACCCAATCGAGTTCTGTAGTGGCATTTGCAACAACCCGATATTCCGCTTCTGAACTGGATCGAGCGACTGTGTGTTGCTTTTTAGAGCTCCATGAAATGATGTTTGGCCCTAAGAATACAGCGTATCCCCCAGTGGATTTGCGATCATCGGGGCACCCATCCCAATCTGCGTCAGAGTATGTTGTTAGATGTAGACTGTTTGATGGCCGTATCAAAAGACCAAAGTGAAGGGTGCCTTTGACATCGCGTGGTATCCTTTTAACTGCCGTCCAATGCTCTTGAGTGGGCCTATGCATAAACTGACATACTTTGTTTACTGAAAAAGCTAAGTTGGGTCTTGTCAGTGTGAGATATTAGAGAGCTCCTACAACCTACGGTGTTCGGTAGGGTTATGATATTCCACTTCTCTCCCTTGGGAGAGAGTTTTTGAGGTAGACATAGGCGATGGTGTAGGTTTGGCTCCGGCTATGGTTGTTCCTTTGAGAAGATCCAGGCAGTATTGTTGTTGCGATAAAAGGAGGCCAGCAGCAAAGTGACATATGTGAATGCCAAGAAAGTAGTTGAGCAGTGCAAGGTCCTTGCAATGTGTCGATGTGGTGAGGAGAGTTTCCAATGACTAGTATGTCATCGACATACACCAATACATATACCACAAAAGGTCCTGTTGGTAAATGAAAATAGAGGTGACAGTTTTGGATATAGTAAAACCATAACATACCAAGCCTTTGCTAAGTTTTTGATACTAAGCTCGAGGAGCTTGTTTGAGCCCATAGATTTCCATTTGAAGCTTGCATACTAGATTAGGCTTTTGTTCAAAGCCGGAAGGTTGATCCATAGAAATAGTTTCATGTAACTCACCATTGAGAAAGCATTGTGAACATCAAGTTGATGCACATCCCATTTACAAGTAATTGCAAGAGTTAAATTTGTTCTAATGGTGGTTGGTTTTACCATTGGACTAAAGTCATCAAAATTGTTAACTCCCTCTTCTTGTGTGTAGCCTTTGGCTACAAGTCACACCTTGTAGCGTTCCAGAGATCCATCCACTTTTCTTTTGACTTTGAATATCCATTTACACCGTACAATGTTTTGATTGGTTGGTTGAGGAACAAGAGTGCATGTATGGTTCTCAATAAGAGCTTGATATTCTTTGGTCATTGCTTGAACTTAGTGGGGGTTAGATTTGGCTTTGGCCTAGGATGTAGGTTCAAGAATATATAGATGTTGAGTGAGAAAAGTAGAACGTATAGGGTGGATAGTAGATGTGAAAGCCTTGGTTACTCGTATCCCATTCATAGAACGAGTGGTCATAGAGTGACTGTGTGCAGGAGGGTCAGAATTGGAAGGGATAGGTGGAGGAGAAGGTTCAAGAATTGGACGGTGGAGATGCATCTTGAGAAAGGTTGAGAGTTGAGTTGTCTGGTAACATGTCTGAAGGTGAATGTTTGGTAAGCTGGTCACTCCTTCCATCATGGTTATGACTAGAGTTTTGAGGATCAATTATAATGTCAGGTGAAGGAGGAATACAAGATGAAGTTATGGGAATGAGTATAGGGATATGACCTTGAGAAGGAGGGAACATTTTAAAATTTGGGCATTCAAATTGGAATAATTTTTGAAAGGAAATTTATTTTTGTCAAAAATCACATTACAAGAGATAAGAATTTTGTTCATCTTTTTGTTCGTAGATAGGTATCCCTTGTGCATATTGTTATATCCTACAAACACATGTTCGTTGGACTTGAAATCTAGTTTATTTTGAGGGTAAGCTTGAAGGTTGAGAAAACACATGCAACAAAAAATGTTAAGGAATTTGAATCAGGTTCAAGGCCATAGAGTTTTTCAAATGGGCTCTTATTTCCGATAATATGAGATATGGATCTATTAATTAAATATATACCACAGTGGCGAAAGCACTAGACCAAAATTTTTGAGGCATATGAGCATGACTTAAGAGACAGAAACTGGTTTCTACTGAGTCTGTGTTTGCGTTCAATGGCTCCATTTCGCTCATGCATGTGCGGGCATGAAATGCGATGAAATATCCCTGCAATATCAAGAACCGGTTTGATAACTGTGAACTCTCCTCCACCATTGGATTGGAAACATTTAATTCTTCTTTCAAATAAGTTTTCTGTTTTGTTTTTGAAATCAGAAAATGCAGCCACCACATCAGATTTTTGAGTTAAGAAGTATATCCACGTGAACTTTGTGTGTGCATCAATAAAGCGAACATAATATTTAAATCTATCAAAACATAATACTAGTGTAGGACCCCACACATCGGAATAAATTAAATCAAGAGGCTTAGAAATAATATGAACCGAATCACTAGAAGGTAATGCATGAGACTTTCCCATTGACAATCAATGCACACATGACTTTAAATTTTGATAAGAAGACAAACCAAAATGACTAATGACTTGCTGAACCACATGGTAGGTGACATGTCCTAGACGACTATTGCCATTGATCAACTGATGCTCTTTCTCCAAGGAAGACATCCTTATTATTCACGTTCAGCTTATTGCATCCTACTTCATCAAGTTTAAAATAGTAAAGGCCATTTTGACTTGGTCCTCGAAAGAGATCACTCCATGCCTCCAGGTCCTTCACAATACAAACATGAGGGTAAAATTCCATAACGACATTATTGTCATTAGTAAATTTATGAACTGAAATCAGATTTTTTGTAATATGAGGAACATGTAATATTTCCTTAAGCAAGAATCTGGAATCATTCCTTGTAAAGTAAGCGGAACCATGTTTAAGAATGCGCAAACCTGTGCCATTTCCTACTCGAATTCTTTCTTTTCCTACATAAGAAACATGCTCGAATAATGTGTTCAGGTCATTTGTCACATGGTGTGAGGCTCCGAAATCTGGATACCACATTGCATCATTCATTCTTGCAATAGAAACATATAGAGCTCGAGGTGGAGAAATATTCATACTGGTGGCAGCATGATTAGGTTGTTGTTTTCCTCTAGGTTTGGTTATCTTGAAGCACATCTTGGCTAAATGGCCTGGTTTATAACCGTATTGGCAAACAAACCACCCGTTTCTGTTTTTCTTGTAATATCCTCCTCCTCCTCCTCCATGGTTGTTGACCCTAACATTAATTTTTGCTTGGCTATAAGCTGGATTGTTTTTGTTTATGTAATTGATGGTTGGACTGGTATCAATCTCTGCTTCTTTCAGCTGAGATTCATACATCATACTATAGAGATCAATTAGAGACAAAGGATCTGATCGAGTGGCTATAGATGTCTTAAATGCATTGTACTCCTGTGGGAGTGCTCTTAAGATATGTAAGACTAAATTATCTTCAGCCATCGGTTTTCCAGCCTTGAAAAATTGATGGTCAATCATCATGTCATCAATATTATTTGTCCCTTTCTTTAAGACAACAAGTTGTTCTCTCAATTGCATCACCTTAGATCTCGAATGTGTTGCATAGGTACTTTCAATCTTTTCCACACTTCGTAAGATGATCTTAATCCCACAATTTGAGAATGAATAGGTTCCGAAAGACAGAAAATGATCCAGCCAAGTAATAATTGATCCAACTGCAACCATTCAATATAAGCTCTGTTGAGGACATCCTTACCTTCGCTAGAGATCGTGTCAGATCGACAAGTCTTGGTTCCATCCACAAAACCCTTCAGATTGTATGAGATGAGAAGAGGCAATAGTTGATTTTCCCATAGCATATAGTTATTAGAGGTGAGCTTTACAACCAATAGATGTTGAAGACTGGTTGGCGTACGTGCAATAGGTAGCAGGTTAGCCAACAGAGCAGCATTTTGAGGTGAATCACTGGTTGCAGATGAGTTTGGCGATGCCATGATCCCAATGCTGGAATGACTTCTCAATGGTGTAAAACTAGAGAAGGAAAATACAGAAAGCACACAACTAAGAGAAGGGACCCTTTACTGAATGGCTTTGAAACCATACGAGAACATAGGGAAACAGAGGAATTATGGACAAGGTGCTTATAGAGGTTCGGTATAAACCTACGTCCTCTTCTCCCAATCACAACTCACTTACTGTGTTGAGGTTCCATTATGTTTATAGATGTACAAATCTCAACGGGTCTGTGATCATAATTTTGGAATGCAAAATTTCTTTCTTTTATAGATGTATAGATGTTAATTCCTTCCACTTTGATTTGTGTGTGTCTTCCTTTACAGGTGTAGTAGATGTTGAGTCCATTTCTTTTGCTAGTACAGCCGTTGAGTCTTCCTTTCCTGATTTGGGCTTACCTCTCTTCATTCCCTTTTTCATCTGATGTCTTAACAGAGTCATGGTAGTCGTCATCTCCACTTCAGAGGACCTGGAACTAGTAGAAAAGTCCTCCTCACCATGCCCATGGCATTTTGGTCTGCCAGGTGGTTCCGACACTTACCGGCTACTTGCTTGAGTCCCCACCAAAGCCAAGGAAAGATCAGGAAAAATCAGAGGTAGCAGGGGGGCTGCACTCCCCAACTCCTTGATGGTAGCACCTTACACCAAATTAGGGGTGAACACGAGTGGAGTCAAGCCCGTGTTCAGTCAGCTCAAACTCGGCTCGACTAAATAAGACCTTGAGCTCAACTCGGCTCGAGCTCGAACATAGCTCGACTGTACTGGCTCGAACTCGACTTGATAGTCACTTGTCAAGCTCGAGCTCAATAAACTCGTTTACAGTCCTCCATACTTGTTGAGCTCGAGCTGAACTCGATTAAGCTCGATAAACTTGTTTACAGTCATCCATACTTGTTGAGCTCGAGCTCAACTTGATTAAGCTCGATAAACTCGTTTATGACTACCCATACTTGTTGAGCTCGAGCTGGAGCTCGATTAGGGCTCGATTAACTTGTTACCAAAGAACACAAAAGGAAAACAACTTATTGCAATAGAAACAAGATTTCGCACAATTAGCCTTATGGACTTAATAATGAATTTAGCACCGCTTGGCACTAGAAACATGCAGAAACATGAGAACCTTAACCATTCTCAATCGCGTGCATGACAATTCACATTCCAGCCTCCCAACACGTAATATTATGATTTTGCACATGACAATTCAGGCCACATAAATAAAGCATTTAATCAAGAGACTACAGAAAATGTGTGTCCCAAAGGCATGGTAAAATGTAGGTCCCAATACATCATGCTGCCTTTTCAGAAGTTTATTCCTTAACTGGAGGATGTCTATAAGACTAACATCCTAACAAGTATGAGTCTTCATGTTGCATTGCATATAATTTCTCTACATTATGTTGGTTGTGTATTTCATCAAGGGACCATGAGTCTGTGGGGGTGTTATGCACCAACTTTATGGGGCATATCTGCTTTAAACATATTTTGTCATCTTCAAACTACAATTCAACAATGAAAATTGATAAAAAAAAAAGCAAGAAATGTCAACAAAGTAAAATGGAAATCACAAGCATTTCCTCCTATTCTGCCTCTCCATAACTAATGTTATGTTAGAATACTCGTTCTTATTATTTCACATCTAAATTTTCTGCTTAAAATGATCAATAGTTGTTAGAATCAACATTTATTATCATGGACAAGGTGCAGCAGCCTCAATGTCAAGTACCTGTACCTGTAAGAAGATATTCCTGTTACCATGGACAAGATACAATTGATGAAGCTTACAGTGTTGTCAACATATGACTTTGGTTATGTAGTTCCATCAAATTCATTCCAAATGAATGGGACTCATACATAATTAGCTTGTTCAGAAATATGTAAAAATATGTGAACAAATGTTTTGAGAACCCTCTTTCTTCTCAAGGAACCAAAACTTGAAAATGAACCATCCCTTCCTCTAGCCACAATAACAGCAAGCTCCTGAATAACAGAAAAAAGCTTATGTCACATATTGTCAAATTTAAAAAATGACTTTTTAAGTGCACAATGATCATAAAAACTGACAATAATGGAAAAAAAGACACCAAGAAGCCAAAGATACAACAAGAACATTTCTTAAGAGGTGAAGGAAAGTTGAGAAACTGTATCACTAACTCAAATTCACACACTCACTTCATATAGAAGCTCTTCACACAATCATGAGTCATGAACATTGGACATCAAAGCTGAAATCTGCAAGAGGCAATGGAAAAAGAGACTAGAATCACATTAGATCAAGAAAAAGAAGAAAACGAAAGAACGAAAGAAAACAAGTATTACCAAGAGACAACTTGGATCATTCTAATGATATGTATTCACTTGATTCATCCTCAACCTAAAAGAAATGCATATACTCAATTAACAAATTATTCACAAAATATTTATAATTTCTTCAAAACATATTACAATCTAAGAGAATATGAAATAAAAATCACTAGTTCTCATTATTAAATATAAAAAACACTAATCCCAACTAGAAAAACAACATTTAGACAATACAGAATTTGGAATAAAATGAACTATATGAGCAGACTACTAATTTAGAATATTATTTTATAACAATAGATTAAAAATGGAAAGGAAAAATAAACAAAGGTTCTTGCTGGAGCCTGATATAATAACCCCTATCAGCTGTGAAGATATTTCAAGCCATCTTCATTGTAACATACATATGACAATACAAGCAAGAAAACAAGCAGTAACAGATCCTGTGCAAAAAGTAGTTCCAATCACATACAATTTGACATTCATATAGGCTTACAAAAACAGAAGACATCCTTACACAGAATACCAAAAAAACTACTTCATCATTGGGATAAATATCATAAAATGCAAGGGAACCCAACACAACCATGAGAACAATGATTAATCTGCTGAAATAACACCACCTAGACCAAAACCCCATATTTTTTAGTTAATAATAAATGAATCAAATTAGTGAGTGAAGGAAACAAGAAGCATACAAAATAGGTTTCACTAAAGTCACTCGGTCTACCAATAATTCACTATCGTCAATCCCATTAAGCCATGACTTGAGTTCATCTATACATGTAAAGTATCATCTCACAAGATTACCAAGTGAAAACATGGCTCTATCAAATGTTTAACAAAACAACATGACATGGAGGAGACCAATTAACTTTTCGAACTGCTTTTTATGAAACCAAATCGTTGTAAATTGGAAACCACCATTCTACCAATAAGCTGGAAAAAACACTGCAGTTGTCATAGTGAATTTAACACGCAATCACTTACTGAATACAAGTACTCGACAGCCCTCTCAAGATTATTATAAGCAGCTCGTAAATGAAGTTATGTTTTCAGCTGAGGCCAATGAAGTTACCAGGTGGATATGCTTTCAGCTGCACACACACAAAAACCAGTAATAAATTAAAAGGGTAAGTCAAATACTGTAGTTGGTTTCTCTAAGCTATTTCCTCAAACACATTTTCTTCTATGCAAGTGTTCATAGTGGGCACAATCAGCAACAAATTTTCTACAAAATAATTTTTTTCGAACACTTTTCCATGCAAGAATACGCACAAACTCTTCATGTATATGTCAACCATTTCATTTTTTCTTCAATAATAGAGAAAGTCCAGAGCAAAAAAAGCTATCTGTTGCAAGAGCTATTTTGGTCCTTCCATGCCTCCTCATTCCGTTAAATCAAAAGTCCCAACACCCAACACCTTAAAGGCTCAAACGATGGAACAAGGAAAATGACCAACATTGGCAATGGCAAGCCACTGAAAGAGTGAAAGAGAGAGAGAGAGTACCCCACGCAATAGGAAGACCTCACCTCACGATGCAAAAGAGATGGCAGAGCGCAACAAGCATATCTGGTCCTTCGTGCGAACGAGGGAGAGGCGTTCCAATTGGATGGGATCTGTCTGAGGAGATGCAAAGGGAGAAGCGTCTGCAGGAGGAACCAAAAATAAGAATCGCGATGAAAATGAGAGAGAGAATGCAGAAAGAAAGAGAGAGAGATAGAACTTGCATAGGGAGGAACCTTGGCAGAGAACACACTTCTCTTCGACACGTTTAACTAATGATGCAGCTCAAACTCATCTACGAGTCAAGCTTAAACAAGTCGAGTAGCACGACTCGTTGTTCACCCCTTGACCAAATCTCCTTTGTCTTCATCAGGGAGGGACTGGAATCTGTCGACAGTTAGAGGCAGTGGGTGAGGCCTGCCTGACTGGCACCTACCTTTATGAGCAGTGACTTTAACCTAGGGCCACCTACCATCTTGTTTACTGTTGTCCAAACTATGAGGCTCAGAGAGCCCCTGATTACAAGAAGAAGAGAAATGTGTGGTTGAGCCGCAAGCAGAGCAGAATGCACCTTCGACTCGTACTCAATGGTCTAGGAGATTACTATACCTCCAACAATCTCAAGCTCAACTTCCCCAATCGGTGTGAAGTTGAGGGGAACTTGAAGCAGAATACGTGCAAAACTGAGAAGTTCCATCCAACTGGTAAACTGATCCACCCCAACCGGCCGGGCTCCTATGAGACCAGCATGGTCCGAGAATACTCGAGAGTTCCAGATTTCGAAGGACAACTACGGAAGGCGCACCCAAATCCTCACCCTTGTGGTGCCTTCCACCTTCAGTTCTTCCCTGGCCACCAGCGACAAGAAACCACTGACTGCCATTGCACCTTCCAAGCACCCGGCTGGAGCCATAATCTAGCCTCGGCTTGCTACCACCACCTACCAGTGCCACTAGGGCAGTATACTGGAATGGCTTGATCATTTGCTAATGAGTCTCCTAAGTAATCACCAAGTGGCACTTGCCATTAACTCTAAAGCTTCAAGAGCAGGGAAAGCCTGCGAGAGTTCTGGAGCCTGACGTTCTCCTTTAATGATCAACACCCAGCTTTTGGTTAGTATCCTGCGACCTTCAATCAATGCAACATTGTTTGCCGTGACATCAGGTCCGCTACTACCATTCTTAGCATGAGCGGTGGTTCTCTGCTGTTTCAGCGGGCTGCCGCCGCCTATCTCATCTTGCAGGAGGGCTGCTCATGGAGCCCTAATCGGATGACTCTCTCTCTCTACTCACTTCCCCTCACGAACCTCCATCAACGTTTGAACCTTTGTGTTGAGTTTTAAGTTTTCCGTTATGTTTTTTTTTTCCCTATCCTCAACTATGTACCTACCTAGTAATTCTATCAGCAAAAGAGTGGCCTCACTTTCCATCAACGTTTGTTGAGTTTTAAGTTTTCGGTTATGTTTTTTTTTTTTTTTTTTCCTATCCTCAACTATGTAGCTACCTAGTAATTCAATCAGCAAAAGAGTGGTCTCATTTGTCTTCCAAATAAAATGTTCAGTGTTTGCAACTTGTGTTTCCTATCCTCAACTTGCAGCTTGTAGGTTCTTTTTATTGCCCCTCTTAATGTGAACCTATGTCGCATGGGTGCAGGCTGCTGGTGCTGTTGTGGCATGTGGCAGGTTCCAAAAAAATGTGGGTGCAGCTGCAGCGAGGGCATATATAATCTGTCATATAAGTAACTAAAATTAATGGCTTATTGCAATTATTTCTATTTTTTTTTATCAAGGTTATGTTAAGCTCATTCAAAATTCAAATAAATAATAAAAGGATGAAAGGCAACATCCTTCCTTCTTAACAGAGAGCAGTCAGCAACCTTAATCATAATTTACAAAGGACGAGCAGTTCTGTAATCTTCTATTAAAAATTAAAAGATAGAATAATAAAACTTGTTGCCTTTAAAAAGGATGTCAAGTTTCTTGTCCTTTGAAAAGGACTCTCTCACTTAAAAGAAAGGGAAAAAAAGAGGGAAGGAGAGAGAGAACAAGGGCAAGAGAGAGAGAAAAGGAAAAGAGGTCAACAGAAAAAAAAAAGAGAAAAGAAGAGAGGGTGTAGTCTGCAGCACTAGACTTGGTCCAACCTAGTCGGATGCCATGTCAAGGCATGGATTCGCTCGCACCTGCATCAACATTGATGGAGAGCCATTTTTGGCATATCTATGTGACGTAGATGCAAACTTATAGACATACAGTAACTTTTTCATTGTTCCTATTATCCATTAAAAGAGAGAGGGAGGCGAAAGACAACTTGCATGCATCTTTAACAACATCAGGACCTTGAGTTTGTTTTGATGTTGTCAAAAGTTAAGGTGTGTTTTAAAAAAAAATCCTTTTTAGGAGTAACTTTTTACATGATTCAATGGATTATATCTCTATAGAATGACCGCTTACAGCATCATATTTATGTAGTTCAAATATCATCATTTCAAGTAATTGAAAAAAATCAGGGAACTGAATGATTGTTGTTTTGTCAATTAATATAGGAACCAATGATACTGAAGACATAATGGTGAATCTATCATCTTTAGAAAAAGTGCATCTAAAAGTGAATGGTGACATACGCATGCAAGTTTCCTGCCATCATCATGGACTAGCTTACCTGGAAACAGGAGTTATAATTCTTCAAACCCTATCTCACACTTTTGCAAAGATTTATAGCGTAGGTTAAGAGCTCCTCTACACCCAAGTAGTATGCACATATTCATCTACTATATGTAAAATTTATTGTACTAGTTTATGTTTTCCACCAGATTATGACATAAGAAATGCATGATCTATCATGCATGTCTATACTTAATATTTTCTGACAGAGAGGTATTAAATAAGGCTGCAATGTCCATGCATTGTTGCCAAATTGCTTACGGGAAAGAGTGCATTTGAGAAAGACACAAGCATCTTAATTGACAATATAAAACAAGATTTGTTATTATATTGAAAGCCACAAATATGAACAAAAAAAATTGGAGGTAAAATACCATACCGAAAGCAACATCTTTCCCCATGATGGTATGAAAATCACACCACCTCGATCAAGGATCCATTTTCGTGCTTTCTCCAAATGGACATGATTCCTTTCCTTCAAGTCTCTCACCCAAAAAATCTTAGTGATGTAGTTTAATGCTGCACCGAATATCGTACTGAATGGTGACATACGCATGCAAGTTCCCTCAAAAAATCTTGAACATCTCAGAAAAAATATCCAAGTTCCGGCAACAACAAAGAAGAGTAAAGAGAAAAAGGAGGGATAGAGCAATAAAAAAAAAACAATGTGGAATGTGTAATGTTCATCCTTGCCTGATGATTATATAAATAGTTACACATCTCTTGTAGATGCACTGAAGATAGAACATTATGCAACGCTCCAGTAATATATAGAACAATTACCTGCAATACAACATGCAAAAATGTTGATCATTCCTGCCCACTTATTTTTTTTCTATTGAAAGTATGGAAGAAGGAAATGCAGTCCAATTGTTTGGATTGTTATGTCCATTCAGTTAACAGAATACCAACAAAAAAAAGAACTACCACTTAGATCTCCCCATCCTGAAACTGAATAGTTATGAGGAAAAATTACAAACAGCCCATAGCATTGCATGGTTTCTCAGACACATGCCTAACATTTTTAAAAATTGCATTTAAGTGGCTATTGTTTGCTGGCAAATCTCAAAGGGGCCGCTTTCGCTTGCCGCCTAACTCTACTTGCTTGATGACTTAAAGGAGCATAAAATAATTAATTTACTTCTTCCATTTCATTTGTCCCTTACATTTTTGTTTGTTTTCAGAAACACAATAACCATATTCCTGAAGAAGATACCTGCCCCTCACAAGGGCTTTGCCTACACCTTCCCCTTCTTCTCTCTTGTGTGCACTCTTGCTTCCGTAATCATGGCCTATGAGGGATGGATAAATGGAATGTAAAGATTTAGAAAGTGAGAGAGAGAGAGATCCACGTTGTGCATTGTGTGTGCGTGTGTGTGCATACATACATAGGAGAATTATATGTTGTCGTATGTAGGACGTTCACTAAATTTTTGCTAGTCAGTGTCTAAAGTGCAGCGACAATTTATGGTGGCTTTAGCAATGGTTTATAGTCTCATTAACAAAAATTTTTTAAATTTTAGCCATTCGGTAACTATTTGACACAAGACAACATTGACTTTTCCTATATAAGAGATTGAAAAAGAAAGTAAAACCAAAAAAACTTACCAATCCAGGAATATAAAACAATCCACCAGCAAACCATGATTAATATCTGTCATCCTTGTCCACCAGAATTTTCATGCACAAATTAACATTACTGCAGTACTGTTTTTAGACAACTCCTAAACAGTACAGGCATATTGGTGACTTGTATTGACCATTATTAAACTAATATTTTATCATTAATTTCTTTGCTCTAATTGAAAAAAAAAATCATGAAAGTATGAAAAGCTCGGTAAGAGACGTGTGTTTTTCCTTCGGTATAGTGATAGTCACAAAGGATATCACTATTTATATCCGGCTATTGGAAAAATGTTTATATCTCGACATGTTTGTTTTGATGAACATTTATTTCTTTACAAAAATCCTTCTCAGTTATATGATGGAGACTCACTAACTTCAGATTTAATTTCCTTTGATGAGGAACAAGAGAACATAGAGCAACCAGCTTCCAAAGACCTAACTGCCAAAGATGATAACATCATTCATGATGTTCATGAGGAAGAAATAGGTGAGATTGGCACCCATTCTCAGTTTCAAGGGGTTTTAATCAACAATATAGAATCACACGAAAATGAAGACATACTGTGCCCATCAATGAAAAGCCTGTTTTGGTTCACAATCAGCTGGACAACTCATCTGAAAACATTGATCAAGGCAACACGAGATACTAGACATGGCCACGACTGAAAACTTGGAAGAAGGTGAGCGTGAGATCATTATTACCCCTCCTTTCCACTATGACTACATTGATGGTAATTAGATCAATGGTGGGAACTTGTAAACCAAACCCGAAGTATGCCGACTTACAACTTTTGTACTGAGATATCCCTAGTGAATCTTTAAGTATTAATGAAGCTATTGGGTAACCAGGCTGGAAGAAGGCTATGGATGAAGAAATAAATGCCTTAGATGAAAATAAAACATGGAGACTTGTAACTTATGGCCCAAAGATGAATTTAGTAGGATTGAGGTGGGTGTTTAAAACAAAACTCAAGCCAGATGGGACGTTAGAAAAACTAAAAGCCAGACTTGTTGCTCGAGGTTTCACTCAAAAAGAGGGTATAGATTTCTAGGAAACTTTTTCTCCAGTGGTTTGACCTACAACTGTTAGGATGGTTCTCTCCACTGCCACTATTAGGCAGTGGGAAATAAGGCAACTAGATATTAAGAACGCCTTCATACATGGCGCTATTCATGAAGATGTATACATGAGACAACCTCTCGGGTATGAAGATAAAATGAAACCTGGATATGTTTGTAAATTGCAGCGAGTTATTTATGGCTGATCCATCTAAGTTTACATTAAAATCTGTTATGCCCCTTGTGGGTGATATGATCTTAATATAAATTGTTTTACATATTTGGAAAATTTTGTTGATGTTTTTTGCATGGAGTTTCCTATTAAAGACTTTGGCAGGTTGAGCTATTTTTTAGGAGTTGAAGTGACTTGAAAAAAAAAAAGAATTCTCTTATGTCAAACCAAGTATACTAAAGATATTCTTGAAAGGGCAAAGATTGAGGACTGCAATCCAAGTACCACGCCTATGAGTTCAAAGATGACTCAATATAAAGATGATGAAACAAAATTTGACAATCCTACTCTTTATAGGCAGATCGTTGGTTACTTGCAATACTTGACTCTGACACGACCATATATTTCTTTTGCTGTCAATTATTTTAACCAATTTATGCATGAGCCACTTCAGATTCACTATCAAATGGTCTAAAGAATTCTGATATATATTAAAGGATCTATACACATGGGACTAAACATATTGATGCAAAGTACTCTTGATTTATAATACTTTTAAAATTCAGATTGGGCAGAATGCTTCCAAACTAGGAGATCAACCATAGGATTTTGTGTTTTTCTTCGTGCTAATTGTGTATCTTGGAGTGCCAATAATCAAAATAGTGTAGTCAAAATAATTGTGTATCTTGGAGTGCCGATTTCTTTTTTTTGAACTGTCGGTAGATCAATTCAAGCCAAAAAATGCCATCTGCTAGCCGCCAGGTTTGAATTGATGGATTGACCATGGCTTCATGGCTTTCTTCTATTGCCTTTATAGCCATGAAAATAATGTCTTTTGTTTTTCTTAGAGGCATAGAGAAATGATTTGATTTGGACAGGAGTCTAAAGGATCATGAACTAGTGAAAAATTAAATATACTTAAAGTGAGTGGGGTTTGATCCATCCCTCAAAAGAGATCAAAACGCCCATCTAACCCTTCATCATCGGAACTGTAAAATATACTTCATCATCTACCGAGCTTCAAATTTTTGTCATTTTCATCTTTTTCATAATTAAATTGTAAGTAGTCTCCACCTTTGTTGGTTGTCTTACCTCCAACAAACCTCCAAAATTCCAATCCGACTGGCTTGCTGAAGCATGATTTTGGAACTTTGGTCTGAAGTGAAAACTGATTATTTTAAATTGACGATTTCTACATCCAATTGATTATTTCCTCACCCATGGTACATACCATCATGGGAGAATTTAAATAACCTGCCCCTACTTGGCTTCGCCTGTCTCGTCCGGGCAATGTCAATAGTCACCATCCGGCCATTGATACAATAGTTAATTTGATGTACTTGTTCCAACGGCTAGCAACATGACACGGACCTCACGTTGAAGTGTAGGTAGGTAGAAAGGAATGGCAGAGGGAGAGAGATAGGGTTGGCTGGTGGATGAATATATAACTAGGGGATGGAATTTCTTACTTGCAGTCTACACTGTACTATCTATCTCTTTAATTTCCATGAACAATATATGGACCCTACAGGAGATCCAAACAGAGGCCTTCCTAATGAATATATATATATATATATATATATATATATATATATATATATATATATATATATATATATATATATATATATATATATTATGTATATATATATATAGTTTTAGCTGGAACATTTTGGCCATATCAATACAAATCAGATGGTTTATCCTAACCTCAGTGAGAAAAAAAGTATGGTGTTGTAAAATAAGCTTTGGGACAGTAGCGGAATTACATATAAAGCTCCTGGAGGTAGTTGGGCACACCAGCTCTAAGATTTCTCTTTATTTTTTACATAGATGCCTTATAATTATTTGTTGTTTATATATATTGTGCCTCTTAGGGTTCGTTTGTTATTGAGAACAATGTGTCATTATTTTAAAACTCTGCTCAAAAATTAACTTAGATTCATGAAACACTTAATTAATTTGGGTAGGTTCTTAAAACATAATGACAAACGGCGGCCTAAAGAATGAGGTTTTCTGAAATAGCACCCGTTAACGTACATTGTCTGGCTCTACCATTGTTTTGATATATTGAGTAGTCAAAAGAAAAATTGTAGTACACGAACGTGTTCTCGTGCTATGCCCATTTATTCTGTGCGCATTTGTAAAATTTTCCTTTTAAATTCCTTTCCCGTGCAGCACACTTTGTCCCGGGGGCAACAATTTTTATTCCCCTTTCTCTCTCTCACAGAGGTCCGCCCTTGTTCCTCTCTCTCTCTCTTTCTCTCTCTTTCAGAAGGATGTGGAGACTGAAGGTAGCTGAGGGAGCCGGAGATCCATGGCTGAGGACGACCAACAATCATGTGGGGAGGGACATGTGGGAATTCGATCCCAATTTCGGGTCGCAGGAAGATAGGAAGGCTGTCGAGGAGCCGCGGGCAAATTTCACCAAACATCGGTTTGAGAAGAAGCACAGCTCCGATCTCATCATCAGAATGCAGGTGAGGATGGAGAGATACTCTCCTCTTGTTCCTATATATCATGCATGCATTCATGCAGGGATAAAATGGTATATATATATATAGTTATTGGATCCATCGAGCCATCTGCTCATCAGGATGTCGCACATACAACATACATTGTAAGTATGAGACATCCGGCCGACGGATGACCGAGTTATATATATATATATATATATATATATATATATATATATAATTTATTGATTTCTCAAATCAAGCCTGGGTCGCCAAATCTATGATACAAGTTTGTGCTGAAGACATTATAGGCGGGGCTGTTGCAGGAAAGATAAGCGCCCATGCAGCTAATGTTCCTTGTTTCTTCGGGCCCGAATCGTTTAGTTATGTCCCTGTCCTGGTGGAGAGCCTGATGTGCAATACTGGTTTAAGGCCGGGAAAAGTAGGCAGCAGGGTGGCCGAAGTTATCAAACATAGCCGAAGGTTTAGGGTTTAGGGTTTAGGGTTTAGGGTTTAGGACTGCTCACAAAAGACTCTAGGGGGGGAAAACCCTAGGCCTGCTCACAAAAGACTCTCTCTCTCGACTCACTTCCCCTCACCAGCCTCCAACAATGTTTGAACCTTCGTGTTGACTTTTAAGTTCTCAGTTATGTTTTTTTTTTTTTCCTCTGTTGAACTATATAGCTACCTAGTAATTCAATCAGCAAAAGTGTGGCCTCACTTATTCTCTAAATAAAATGTTCAGTGTTTGCAACTTGTGCTTCTTCTTTCTCACAAAACCTTGACCATACGACAGTTTACGCTTATAGGTTGTTTTTGTTGCCCCACTTAATGCGGGGTGGTGCGGGCTGCAGGCTGCTGGTGCTGTTGCCGCACGTGGCAGGTTAAAAAAAATATATGGGTGCAGCTGCAGCAGGGCATATAACTCTATCATATAAGTAACAGAAGCTTTAATTGTTTATTGCAATATTTTTAATTTTTTTTTATCAAGGTTATGTTAAGCCCATTTAAAATTCAAATAAACTAATAAAAGGATGAGAGGCAATGTCCATCCTCCTTAATGGAGGACAGTTAACAACCTTAATCATCATTTACAAAGGACAAGCAATTCTGTAATCTTCATTAAAAAATTAAAATATAGAATAATAAAACTTGTTGCCTTTAAAAGGATGTTAAATTTCTTGTCCTTTGAAAAGGACTCACTCATTTAAAAGAAAGCGGAAAGAAAGAGGGAAAGAGAGAGAAAAAATGGGCAAGAGTGAGAGAAGAGGGAGAAGATGGCACAAGAACAAAAAGAAAAGAACAAAAGAAAACAAGAGAGAGTGCAGTCTGCAGCACCTGGCTTGGTCAACCTAGTCGGATGCCATGTCAAGGCGTGGATTCACCCACACCTGCATCAACATTGGTGCGGATCCATTTTTGGCATATCTACGTGATGTAGATGCAAACTTGACATAGACATATAGTAACCTTTTCATTGTTCCTGTTACCCATTGAAAGAGAGAGAGGGAGGCGAAAGAAAACTTGTATGCATCTTTAACAACATCAGGACTTTGAGTTTGTTTTGATGTTGCCAAAAGTGAAGGTGTGTTTTATTAAAATTTCCTTTTTAGGAGTAAGTGTTTACATTATTCAAGGGATTACATCTCTATGGATTGATCTTATACAGGATCATATTTATGAAGTTCAAATATCATCATTTGAAGTAACTGAAAGAAAATCAAGGGAAGGAATGATTGGTGTTTTGTCAAATGATATAGAAACCAATAATACTAAAGACATTATGGTGAAGTTATCATCTTTCGAAAAAAATGCATCTTCTGGTGAATGTTGACGTATGCATGCAAGTTTCCTGCCATCATCATCGAAACAGAAGTCATAATTATTCAAACCTTATCTCACACTTTTGCGAGGATTTACAACATAGGTTATGAGCTCCTCTACACCCAAGCGGTAGCTTGCATTCATCTACTATATGTAAAATTTATTGTACTAGTTATGTTTTCCACCAGATTATGACATAGGAAATGCATGATGTATCATGCATGTCTATACTTGATATTTTCTGACAATCAACGATCTATTTTTGTACTTTCTCCAATGGACGTGATTACTTTCGTTCAAGTCTATCATCAAACAATCATAAAGTGACGTAGTTTAATGTTGTACTGAACATAGTACTCCCCCAAAAATTTTGAACATGTCAGAGAAAATATCCAAGTTCCAGAAACAATAAAAAAGTGTAATGAGAAAAAGGAGAGACAAAGAAAATAAAAGAAAACAATATGAAATGTGTAATGTTCATCCTTGCCTAATGATTATACAGATAATGACACATCTCTTGTATATGTACTGAAGATAGAACATTATGCAACACCCGTAATATATAAAACAATTGCTTGTAGTACAAAATGCAAAAAAACTGTATCATTCCTGCCCACTTCTTTTTTTTTCTATAAAAAGTAGAGAGAAAGGAAATGCAATCCGATTGTTTGGATTGTTATGTCCATTCAATTAACAAAATACCAACAACAACAAAAAAAAAAAAACTACCACTGTACATCTCCCCCTCCTGAAACTGAATAGCTCTCAGGAAAAATTACAAACAGCGCATAACATTGCATGGTTTCTCAGACACATGACTAACATTTTAAAAGATTGAATTTAAGTGGCTAATGATGTTTGCACACAAATCTCAAAACGACAGCTTTCGCTTTGCCGCCATTGAGAAAACTCGAGCATAAAACAGTGAATTTACTTCTTACATTTGTGTTTGTTTTCAGAAACACAATAACCATATCCTGAAGAATACCTGCCCCTCACTAGGGCTTTGCCTACACCTTCCCCTTCTTCTCTCTTTTGTGCCTTCTTTGCTTCCGTAATCATGGTGAAAGAGGGATGGATAAATGGAATGTAAAGATTTAGAGGAAGGATGTGCGAAGTATTTCCATTTCCACGTAACTCAAAAGGTGAAAGGAAAACCTAAAGAGGAGTGAGAGGCACCCGTCAGATAAATCTTGAGCAGTTGATAATGTAAGCAAAGTGAAATCCAAGGGAAGCCTACAACCATGCAGGGTGCATCCAAGGTTCAATAACAAAGGGGATAAGTCCACAAAAATGCTGAGGAAAATTTAAGTGAAAAGTTTATATTGTAATTTTTTATTAAATTAAAAGATTTTTTTTTTGTACACATTTTATTGCAAGTGGCAAGCTAAAATTTTTAATACATTAGTGGTGTAATTGTGCAAAGATTAAACGTTAGGTGTGCTATGTGCAGATGAAAATTAAATGATGACTCTATATTTAATAGACACTAGTGGACATTAAATCTGAACTGACTGATTTCTAAGTGGATGGTCCAAATCTCTCTCTCTCTCTCTCTCTCTCTCTCTCTCTCTCTCTCTCTCCCCCGACCTTCTCCTTCTACCTTCTTCCTTTGGGGCTACATTGGGTGGTGCCACCTGGATATATATATATATATATATATAAGTATAATGTAATCTAGAGTTACTAGACATTAAACGTATATATGGTTGGAGAAATCCACGTTCTGCATTGCGCGTGTGTGTATACATATATAGGAAAATTATATTTTGTTGGATGTAGGATGTTCACTAAATTTGTATTAGTCACAGTTTAAGGTACACCAACAATTTATGGTGGCTTTGGCTTTAGCAATGATTTATAGTCTCATTAATAATAAATTTTAGCCCTCAGGCAACTTTTAGACACACGACAACAATGACTTTTTCCTATATAATATATATGTGTGGGTTGCTGTTTGTGCGACAGCATGAATGTGGAAAAGTCAAGGGCTTTGATTGACAATTAGATGTAGTTATGGCCGACATGAAATACTAAAAAACCATGTGACCTATATTCTAACGTACGTATCTAAGGGCTCAACCACATGGTCATATTTATATAATTAGATAGCCTGTGTACTTCCAAAAGTTCAAGGTAACTAAAGACCACAACATATATATATATACATACATAGATATATATATATATATATATATATATATATATATATATATATATATATATATATATATATATATATATATATATATATATGTGTGTGTGTGTGTGTGTGTGTGTGTGTGTGTGTGTGTGTGTATTGAAGTCTTTAGTACTAAAAATATTATAAAATTCAGATATATAAATCTCACTCTAGAAAATTTAGTGATGGTCTTAGCTTCCATATTACACATTAGATTTTCACGATTTTTTTTTTAATAAAACGTTAACATATATTGTGGGTTCTTGTTCATAGGGAAATCCTACCGCACTGAAGTTCTCATCCAAAGTGAGAATAGTACCATTTCTTTCACGCCATGCATGATACTTAGTACAATCCTTCTTCATATGACATTCACCATTGCAAAAGAAGCAGCCTGATTGGCCTTGCTTATGCTTCTTCTGTTTCTTAATGGATGA
This sequence comes from Nymphaea thermarum, assembly GCA_011799765.1. NCBI lineage: Eukaryota > Viridiplantae > Streptophyta > Magnoliopsida > Nymphaeales > Nymphaeaceae > Nymphaea > Nymphaea thermarum. Next base: position 91,589 of record JAANDH010000797.1, on the reverse strand, counting down.
CTGGTCAACTGCAACTTCCTTAACAGTCTTTCTTTTCTTATAAAAATTGAATCATTTAACTCAAGAATAATACTCAAATTTACAAATATCATGGAAGCAAAACTCATTATATAAAGAACAAAAATACCAAACATGCTTACAATCAATACATGTACATAAATGAAATAACAAATACAAATGAATTTAAATACAATGGCCTAAATCCCATCACAAGGTACCGGTGCAACATTAATATTCAATCTTTGGATTAAAATATTAACTGCAAGTGACATTCTTGGTCGACAATGAATATAGATAATTAGCCCTGTCAAATAACGAGTCCATCTTTGGATTGACTCACTATTCATATGAAAACTTGAAAATTATCACATATTCATTGCCCTGTATGCTTAAACCTGACCAAACAACAATTCGCATTTGGGTTGATAGTTGCCTGCATGGATTAAGTATACTATCATCTAATGTTCAAAACAGACAAATTTATACAACAGAGGTCATTTTGCCGACATAAAGTATAAATCTACTCATTTTGAACAATAGACATGACCAAAGATCAAATTCATAATCCAAATATTCATCTATGGTACACCCACAATTTTAATAACATGCAAAACATGATACATATATTAAAATTTACATACAAGTTTGCCCTACATTAAATCCAAAGCCAAATGATTGAATGATGTGACACATACAAAATTACCTTACATTGAATCCAAAACCAAATGATTCAATGATATGGGCTCAAAAGAGTCCAAAATTTTATAAATTGGTATTATAATTGTGCTTAAGTAGGTCAAGAACCACTGAATCGGCCTTAAAATGGCCCGTATCGGTGGCCCGTATCGGTCTTAAACTGCAACTAAAACACTCACATGACCCTAAATAGGGCTGAACCGGTCAAAAATTGGGTGAACCGATCAAACATAAACTGTATCGGTTCTGAAACCCACTGAACCGGTTAAAAAATGGCCAAAATCGATTCCAAAACTGAAAGAACCGGTCTGAAATGCCCTGAATCAGTCTGAAAATCAACTGAACAGGTCTGAAAATCCATTGAACTGGTCTGAAAACAACTGAACTGGTCTGAAAGGGGTCTGAATCGGTTCTAAAAGTACGAACTAGTTCTAAGTGGAGTCAAATCGATCCTAAACCGAATGAACCGGTTCGATTCTCGTCAGAATCGGTCTTAAAAAGAACCGTTTTACAAAGGTTTAAGCCGAATGGATACGGGTCGGGTCCAAAATGACCGACCCGGATCCGAGAAACCATATTTTCAAAATTCAGACCTTATGGATATGGGTCGTATCCAACATAACCCGATCCGGACCCGAAAGAACTGTATTTTTAGTAAATTTTCACCTATTTAATCATCATGAACTTTCCTCCTTAACCTTGGAAAGAAAGTTGTTATGCACGACTCAGTGAAAGGTTACTGTGCTTTCTATAATTAACAAACCTCCTGATGTGGTTTTGGAATTTTCTCCAGTATTAATTTAACTTATTTCAAATTTCAAAAATTTTCAATGGAAGTTTTAAATTTACGATAATTCAATTTTGGAAGATTTGAAGATTGCACAATATTAAATATTGTTTTAGAATTTTAAAATTATTGAAGGTTAGAAATTTTGACTATGCGGGGGACATTTCTAAATGTAGCGACCCAGTCAATAGGAGAAGGGTCCTGACATATTTTTAATTCATTTAATAATTTTTTAGAACTGAATAATTAAAGTATGACACACCAGCACATATGATTTAGTAAAAGTAGACACAACTACCAACCGAACGAATTTATGCACGTACTATTCGTATGCGTTTCTCTTTTTTAGCTCTACGTTAACCCTTCTCCTTCCATCACGTGTTATTTTGATTCATTTTCTTACTGCTGTATACATGGTTGTTCTTGATCATTTTGGTGGTCTGTTAGATATTCTTTCTCTGGAGAGTGAGTTGCATGCAACTTATACACACCAAAAGAAAAAGGGATATATTTTGGTAATTATTTAAAAGAATGTCTGTTTTAATATTTTCACTTTTATCGATTTCTCTTTTTTGTCTTTGCAAAAAGTGTTTCCATTAACTAGAAGTTTTCCATTAATCATACTGACCCACAAAAATTTAGTGCTCCCTGCATGCATGCATGATATATAGGAAGAGGAGGCAATCATGGCTCCATGCGTGGCATTCTCAGGATGAGATCAGGATTGTGCTTCTTCTCAAACCGATGTTTGGTGAAATTTGTCAGTGCGTTAAAAGAGTGTGAAAAGGCCAAGTTCCTAAGGCAGAGCATCTAATGAGGCTGGCTCGAGACCTGACCTGAGGTAGAATCATTTGCCTAAAGCCCTGCCCGGCCCAATTATTAGTGGGACAGGTGGCCCTTTTCTTAACAAAAGCGCCATTTGTATTAAGATAAAAGTTAATAATTTTAAAGTTTATTTGTTAATGGCTTTAAATTTTTTTTTCCAGAAACAAAAATAATTGTTCTGATCTACCAGCCGGCTGACAGGCTGACTGTACTGCATGGCCCCAGCCCTTTAAATTGTGGGCTGGGCTGAGCCTAACAAGTCTTTATCTATCAGGCCAGCTACAGTACTGAGGCTGGGTTTAAGTCGAGCCAGGAACTGGCTACGTGTCAGATGCACGGCCTTGTGTAAGGAGACCAGAAAATTAATTGACATAAATGGACATACGGTCTTCCAAGACATCTTTGGGAACCGGGTAGAAAACAAATGGGAAATTGGGTTCACGAAACCAAAGAAGGCGAGGCTCAACGCACAAGATAAGCCTCTTAGAACAAGGTTGTCAAACTTGATAAAAATGTCAGTCCGGCCTCTCTAACGCAAAAGAATTACTCACAATGACTGGGTTGGGACTTCAGCCGGGGATCGAGCCCAAGTCCCTACGCCCTTTTATTGAACCCATCTTCGGGCCTCATCCTGGGCTTGGTCTGAACCAATGACCATACTTGAACCCGTGATGCACGCCTCAATTTGCCAATACCAAAATTTATTTTAGTTATGTGTTAAAAAGCTATAACTCCAACCAATTTGTCAGCTCTCTCTCTCTCCAACTTGCGTGCGGATGTGACTGCTATTGAGACGTTTCAAGATTTAATTATTAGTCTTTCTCTTGCTTGCACTGATTGCTATTTTGTTATAACCCAATTAAACTTTCTGACATACTTCAAATTACATTTAATGATTACACTATGTTCCCACCAAAGGATTTGACGGTGAGAAAAGAAAAAGTGCACCCTATAACTTATTTACAATGTTGAAAACACATCTTGGTTTTGCAATGTTGACCAAAATAGGGTTTCACTAATTATACCTTATCAGTAACATAGGCCGGTTAATAACATAAATGGCTACAATATGATCAACATAAACAAATTTAATATTCGTTTGCTTATCTCGACCTTCTACATGATACCCATCAAAATTATATGTATATATGCAATTGACTATATTCAAATTCTTTAGCAATTTTTTTGTGAATATATAAATTCATTAGGTAATATCCTTACTGTTAATTGTGCAAACTAAAGTAAATTTTCACCTATTTAATGATCATGAACTTTCTTCCTTAACCTCGGAAGAAAGTTGCCATGCACGACTCACTGAAAGGTTACTGTGCTTGCTTTCTGTAATTAACAAACCTCCTGATGTGGTTTTGGAATTTTCTCCAGTATTAATTTAACTTATTTCAAATTTCAAAATTTTTCAATGGAAGTTTTAAATTTACGATAATTCAATTTTGGAAAATTTGAAGATTGCACAATATTAAATATTGTTTAAGAATTTTAAAATTATTGAAGGTTAGAAATTTTGACTATGGGGCGGACATATCTAAATGTACCGATCCACAGATATATTTTGGTAATTATTTAAAAGAATGTCTGTTTTAATATTTTCACTTTTTTCGATTTCTCTTTTTTTGTCTTTGCTAAAAGTGTTTCTATTAACTAGAAGTTTTCCATTAATCATACTGACCCACAAAAATTTAGTTCTCCAGTGAAACGTACGTAACCAGCTCTTTAGGCCATGTACTAGTTAGTAGACAGCAACTCCCTGCATGCATGCATGCGTGATATATAGGAAGAGGAGGAAATCATGTTTCCATGCATGGCATTCTCAGGATGAGATCATAACTGTGCTTCTTCTCAAACCGATGTTGGTGAAATTTGTCAGTGCCTTCTCAAACCAAAGTGTCCCTGTTCAACACTAAATTTCTCTCTCTCTCTCTTTCTCAAACCGATGTGGGGTTGACCTTACTTTGTTGAATAGTCATGGAAATTAAAGAGATAGAATAGTAAAAGCTGCAAATAATGAACTCCAACCCCTGGTTATCTGTTGATCCACCAACCAACGTTATCTCTCCCACTCCTTATATCTTCTTCTACCTACACATGTGCCACCGCAACTAATGCATCAAATTAACTGCGGCGTCATGCTCATGTCATCTCAGTAGCTGTTTGAGCCATTGCTCTATATTCAGATTCCACACTGGATCTATAGACTACATTTTGTTTCTTATTCTCCATGATATGAGATTGCCCCCAACAAAGATACAGAAGCCAGTGGTGAATTTTCTATCATCAATAGACCCTGCATAATCAGCATCACTGTAAGCTACAACTTCTAGAGATTCACCTTTCTTAAAGAAGAGGCCTCTGCCCGGGGATGACTTTAGGTATTTCAACACCATCAACGCAACATCCCAATGGACTCTTCTAGGTTTTTCCATAAACTGACTTAATTTCCCAACAGCAAAGCTAATGTCTGGTCTTGTTACAGTAACATAAATAAGTTTGCCAATGAGAGACCTATAAGATCGTGAAACTACTATATCCGATTGATTATCATGAAGATGAAGACGTGGATTCAAAGGGAAATTAGCTGGCTGGATCCATACCCGATCCATCGTGTAGCCCTTGCTGGGCCTTACTTAAAGATTGTAACCCTAATTTTGAGTGTATGAATATTCATATTATGTTCCAGGTTAGATATGACTATGGTGTCATGTGATGTCTGTCGCCTGGCCAGACATGTTAGGGCTTCATACCCTTTGTCTAGCCATCGATCTAATGAGGTATTTGTCATGATTCATTCTGATGTGTGGGGGCCTGCAGAGATTCCTTCTTGTCATGGTTTTTAATATTTTATCACCTTTATAGATGATTGTTCTCGTAACACCATTGTCTACCTGTTGAAAGACCATAGTGAAGTTCCTACTGTCATAGAGACTTTCATTGCATATGTGGAAACTCAATATGGAGCATCTGTTAAGACCTTTCAATCTGACAATGCTCGTGAGTATATGTGTCAGTCTGTTAATAGCTTCTTTCGAAAAAAGAGAATTGTTCATGAGACTTCCTGTAGTTATACTCCTCCTCAAACTGGAGTTACTGAACGAAAGAATCGTCAGTTATTGAATATGACTCAGACTCTTCTTTTTCAACGTCATGTTCCAAAAAAGTATTGGGGGGATGTTGTGTTGACCAGTGCGTATCTTATAAACCGTTTGCCTAGACGTGTGTTGAATGGGCAGACGCCTCACTCTATGTTACCGGGGAGTCGTGAACCTTTCTCTCTTCCACCAGAGTTTTTGGTTGTGTTTGCTTGATTCACAATCATAGTCCTCACATTAAAAAGCTTGACCCAAGGTCTATTAAGGGCATATTTCTAGATTGTTCTCCCACTCAAAAAGGATACAAGTGTCGGGACCCTTCCATTAGTCGTGCTTATGTTACCAAAGATGTCACCTTCCTTGAACATATTTCCTATTTTGGTGAGAATCCTCTTCAGAGGATCGTGGGATCCTAGGATTGTGATGTGATTGATAGAATGTTTTGTGAATGAGTGTTTGTTCCTAAGATCGTGGGATCCTAGGAATGTGATGTGATTGATAGATTGTTTTGTGAATGAATGTGTGTATGCATGCAAATGGTTTGATATGATTTGTTTTGAAAAGCTATTAGAAGCATGTTTTGAAAATGTTACGCATTTGCATGTGCATGCTAGAATTGATAACCCTTTAGGACAGATGAGGTGGGGTATCGAGTCGAGTGTCTCTTGACCCCAATTGTGCACTAGAAAGTATCTTAGAATGATAACTGCATAGGACAACTACGAGCCAATCACAGATCGAGACTACTCTCTATGGTTTGGCTAAGTTTTCAAAGATGTGATTGATGTGATAATTGATGTGAATGTTGTGTTTTGTGGCATACACATTGCAGCGGGCAATGATGCAAATGAATGAATTGGAGGGTAGTTGTACCCGTATTGTATGACGGCTAGCTATGACTGATAATGTTTTGTGTAGACCTCGTGTAGAGGCAATTGGACGTGTGAGTGCACTCGTGAAGTGTACCAACCTCATGAGCTAGCCAGTCATTTTGTGAATGTGTATTTATAATGATAAGAATGAAGAAAATAAGAGATGAGAGGCCAGCGGGTTGTGGCAATGTGTTTGGGAGACGTCCCGCTTTCGCCATTGGTCTCGCCTGTTCGGAGCACAGGCGGTGCAAGGCCCCAGGGTACTTTTGTGTGATGTGCTTGGAGCGTTGGGCTCCCGCCTTCCCAACCTGGGTGTCCTAGGGAAAGCTGAGTATCTCTCTATGAAATTCACACATCCATGGATGAGTGCTCTACTGCTGCAGCGGATGAATGGATCCATATTGTTATGGGCCACCACGGGGGTTGTCTCTCGGCTATGGGCCACCCATGGTGTGCACGTGCCTGTGTTTGCACCCACAGGAACTGTCAATTCACTGAAATTAATGAAATGAAAAGTATATGAATGAATGTATGTGATTGAAGTGTATGTGAATGATATGAATGAAATGATATGTTTAAGCATGTCTTTGATTTGACATTGTATTACTGTGGCCATTGAGTGCCCTTTACATGTCGTGGTCTATGTTAGGGGCCTTCTTGGCAAATGATGTGATTATGCCCTAACACGACATGATAATAGATTGTTTTATGGTTGTTCTCCTATTTGAGCCCTACCAAAGAGGGTTTTGAATTATCCTGGCTTGTTGCCATACTACGAAGGCTAAGCCTTCTGTTGTTTCATTTTTCAGGTTCTGGTGGACCAGGGGCAGTAGGTTGAGCAGATGGCATCACTCACATCCTACTGGAGAGGTTTTGGGTCTTTTGTAGTGCCTGCGCATCTTATTCTGATTGTATTGATGTCTTATTTTTGTTAGACATCAATTATATGGTCAGGGGCATTTTTGTCAAACACATAAATGTGATTTTGTATGAAGCAAAATTGTCATATAAATGAAAGTTCACCCCATTGTTTTGAATGACATAGCTCCTTCTTTTTGAATTGTTGTGTGGTCACACTTCAACGCTTTATGTTAGAAAAAAAAATTTGTGTTTGAGGGTCAAAAAGGTTGGAGTGTGACATAAAGGTTGAAGAACCAATGAAGATATATTGCGATAACAATTCTGCAATCAACTTAGCCAACAACCCTGTGCTTCATGACATAACAACGCATGTTGAGATTGACTTGCATTTCATTCAAGAAATGATTGATGCTAAAGAGTTAATCTTACCTTACATGAAGTCTGAAGACCAAACCACTGATGTTCTGACGAAAGCTCTATCTTCGACTTCGTTCGAGAGAAATGTATCTAAGTTGGGCATGTTTGATATGTATGCCCAACTTGAGGGGAAGTGTTGAAGCATGTTAGATGGGTCTTGGGACCGGGTCTGGATCCATACCCGATCCATCGTGTAGCCCTTGTTGGGCCTTACTTAAAGATTGTAACCCTAATTTTGAGTGTGTGAATGAAATCTTAAGAGAGAGAGAGTCTGGTTGCTAGTGGGCACCAGTTCCTCCTCATCCGTGGTTTTTTCCCTCTTGTTGAGGGTTTTTTCACGTTACATCGTGTTCATCGTATTCCTTTTTCCTATTCTTCGTGTTTCTACAGTCCCTAACATCCATGTATCCTGTAGTAGGTCAAGGACATACTTCCTCTGAGACAATACTATACCTTCTTTGTTCTGCGCAACCTCAATCCCAAGAAAATATTGCAAGTGACCAAGATCTTTCGTGACAAAATGCTTTTGAAGGAAAGCCTTTGTAGCTAAGATTTCTTGATCACAATCACCTGTCAAGATAATGTCATCAACATATACTACCATAACAACTATACCTTTGGAGGTCTTCCTGATGAATAGAGAATGATCCAAAGGAGATCTTTCAAATACACATTGTGAAACCACCTCTGATAATTTGTAGAACCACACTCTGGGACTTTGTTTGAGTCCATAAATTGCTTTCTTCAAACGACACACTTTACTACACTTTCCTTGTCGCTCAAACCCTCGGGGTTGCTGCATATATATAGTCTCCTCAAGATCACCATAAAGAAACACATTCTTCACATCAAGTTGATACATAGGCCAATCAGAGTGTACTGCAACATAAATAATGAGGCGAATAGTGCCCAACCTGGCCACAAGAAAGAATGACTCAAAAAAAGTCAATGCCGTATGTCTGAGTGTAAACCTTAGCCACTAATCGAGCCTTATATCGCTCTACTGACCCATCTGAATGATACTTGACCGTAAATACCCGTTTGGAGCCAACAATGTCACAATTTTCAGGTGGATCAACCAATTCCCAAGTATCATGTTGTACGAGAGCATCTTTCCGCCATTTACAGTCTAGTAATGCCTGTTGATAACCAGTTGGTACAGTGTGGACTGACATAGCCTTAAGAAACTGTTGTAAGTTGTCATCAAGATGGTTAATGGAAACAAAGTGAGAGATAGGATGCATGGTACACTGTCTCTTGCCTTTGCGCAGGGCTATAGGCAAGTCCTGTGAAGGATCACCATCAAGTATACTTACTTCAGTGGAGCTCACATCATGAGGAGAGTTTGATGGTCGACCATGAGAGGGATCCTATCACTGAGTGTAGACCAATGGAGGGTCTTGGAACCTATTCATAGTCTTAGTAGGAGAAGGAGATGGTGGAGGAAAAGATTACAATGAGACTAGAGGAATAGGTAGTGGAATACGACATGGCATCTCGGACGACACTGAAGTAGTACTAAAGTAGGACTGAGACTCGAAAAAAGTGACATCCGCACTAATATACTCTTTTTGAGTTACAGGGTCAAAGCACTTGTATCCTTTTTGGTTTCTAGGATAGCCAACAAACACGCATTTAATGGCTTGAGCAGGAAGTTTATCACATTTAGGCCCAAGAATATGAACAAAACAGGTACACCCAAAAACTTTAGGTGCAACAAGAAATAAGCTTCGATTGGGATAAACAAGTTTAATGGGTACTTTTTTTCAATGGAGGATGAAGGTAAACGATTTGCCAGGTAACAAGCGATGAGTTGGCATCACCCCACAAGTATGCAGATACATGATTATGAAGTATTAGGGTACGAGCAACAGTTAGAAGTTGCCTGTGTTTTCGTTCGGCAACTCCATTCTGTTGGGAGGTATGAGGGCATGTAAATCGGGGAGAGATACCATTTTCAGCATAAAAGGTCATTAAGATAGATGATTTGAACTCGAGAGCATTATCGGTGCGAATACACTTAACAACGGAATCAAACTAAGTTTTTATTTTAATAATCAAGTTTTTGAGAATACAAACTGCTTCAGACCTTTCCTTCAAAAGGAACACCCAACCGACTCGAGAGTAATCATCAACAACGACCATAAAATACTTAAACCTAGCTCGGCTAGCAACCCTGCTAGGCCCCCACACATCAACATGGAGAAGATCAAACAACCCTTGACTCGAAGGACTAAGACTTGAAGGAAAACTACTACGAGTGTGCTTGCCAAGTTGACAAGCCTAACATTGAAAAGAATCTGGGACTGAGACATTAGGTAAGATAAAATGGAGCTTGGGTGTTGAAGGATGACCAAGCCTGAGATGCCACTCGAAGAATGTAGACTCTGATGTAGAGGAGGTAGCAGCAAGACCCATAGGAGCCGACAGGATGTAGACGCCCCCTTTCTCATAGCCGCCACCAATCGTCTTCCCAGTTTGTAAGTCCTGAAATGAGCATCACATCTCCATAACCCAATATGGGTGACATTCTACCATCTGCAATTTTGACATGATGTGGCTGAGAGAATCTATGTAAAATAGTAAAAGAACCAGGTCTACTGCAAAAATGTCTCGATGCTCCTGAGTCAATAATCCAAGGGATACCTGATTCAGACGTGAACGTATTTGTTGAGAAAGCTTGATCAGTCAAAGTTGTGGAAGCTAAAGCCTGTGAGGCTTTGTGTACCAAAAAATGTTAATACTCAGATCTGTCAATGCTAATTGTAACGGTCTCTGATACTGTGCTAGACGACGGGCCATCCACAGTAGGAGTGGCAACCTGTGCAGAACCCATAGGAGGATGAGTAAGACTCTTGCTCTGTTTGGTGACCATACCTCTCCCCTGTGACATAAAGGATGAACGACCATTTTTATTCCAACAACGATCCTTCAACTGTCCCATCTTTCCACAATAGGTGCATTGGAACCTCCCACGTCCACCAGTTCCATGACCTATACCTCTTCCTCTGACAGTATAGGTGGTGCCCTCACCACGACCACCCCCCACAGCAAGCGCAGAAGCTGGCATCACACTGGCTGGATGGGACAAGCTAATAGCCAGACGACTAAGTGTGTTGTATGCATCAGAGAGATCAGGAATTTCACTCCCAGTGAGCATTTGATCTTTGGCAGCGGCATACTCAGGAGAAAGACCAGCAAGAAACTTTGCAACCATGGTAGGTTCAAAGTGTGACTTATAACAAGATTTGTATGGAGGGCGCAGGAATTTCAGTCGCTCATATGTAACTTTAACTGTTGCAAAGTATTGTGATAGATCTTGATTTTCCTATCGGAGATTGTGCAATCCTTCTTCAACTTGAAGGATTTTACTTACATTTTTATCTTGTGAATATGTCTGCCTAAGGAATTCCCACATCTCCTTAGCAGTAGTATAGTAAGTAATAGTAGAGACAATTTGTGGTTGGACGCTATTCATAATCCAAGACATAACCATGCTGTCGTCCTCTTCCCAGGTCATGTACTTCCTTGACTTGTCAATAGGTTCATCCTCTTCAATTATGTGCCTCTTTTGATGTCATTTAACTGACAATATAAATGACCTGGACCACAGTGTAAATCAGGCCTGATCTTGAGAATGCAAATGCTTCAAGGGATACACTCTTGAAGATCCCAACAACTTCAATAGGTAATACAAAGCCAAACCTCAAACTTGAGGAGAAGATACCAAATATATTAATCTCAAGAGAAGAATACACAAAAGAGGCCTAAAAGCCTTAGTCAAAACAAGGGACAAAAGTCCCTTATTTATAATACAAGAAAAGGAGGAGAAGAAGAAGGGAGATGGCTGTTGGGCCATCTCCAACAGCTAGAAATCTAGCCGTTGGAGGCTGGTCCAACAGCTATATTCCCTCTAAAAAATAATAAAACAAAGGTGAAAAATAAAAGAAAGGAAAAATACAAAAAGAAAGATAAAATTACAAACACGATCTGAGTACCCTAAACTATGCACATAAATATATATATATATATATATATATATATATATATATATATATATATAAGACATATATTAGCATACTAATATATGTAATATACATACATATAGATATATGTATAGATAGAGACATATGCATTCTAACACCCCCCCCCCCTCAAACTTACGGTATGAAAACCGAAAGTTTGTCAAGGAGAAAATGAAACCTGGCAGCTGCAAGAGCCTTGGTGATGAAATCTCCTAGTTGATATTGAGATGGAACATAGGAGAGATCAATGTTTTTCTGAAGGAATTCTTCACAAACATAATGACAATCCATCTCTATATGCTTGGTTCTTTCGTGAAACGTGTTATTGCTCGCAATATAGATTGCACTCTTGTTGTCACAGCAAAGCTTAACAGGATCCATGATATGAATTCCCATGTCTTTCAACAAACTTTTGAGCCACACAATCTCCATTGTCATAGAGGCCATGGCTCGATATTCAGCTTCAGTTGATGATAAAGACACTTTGTTTTGTTTCTTGCATCACTAGGAGATTAAAGAATTACCTAAAAACACACAAAAACCAGTGGTGGAGTGCCTATTATTGGGATCTCCACCCCAATCAGCATCGGTATAAGCAACTAATTCTAATGTAGAGGAGGAAGACAAGAAAAGTCCTTTGTTGATTGTGTCTGTCACATAACGCACAATGCGCATTGCCGCTCCCATGTGTACTGAAGTGGGCCTTTGTTGGAATTGGCTTATAACATGAACTGCATGAGCAATATCTGGCCTGGTTATAGAGAGATAAGAGAGAGCACCAACAAGTTGACGAAAAGGAGTGGGGTTTTCTAATATCTCTCCATCATCAATCTTTATTTTTACTCCTAAAGCTTCTGGAGTGTCCATAATTTTGTTGTCTGAAATACCTGTTCTATCTATTAACTCACTAGAAAACTTCATTTGCGAAAGCAAATAACCTCTTTTGCTATAGGCAACTTCAATTCCAAGAAAATATGTTAGTCTTCCCAAATCAGTCATTTGAAAGTAATTTTTAAGAAATTGTTTTATCTCTATTATTCCTTTATCATCACTTCCAGTAATAACCATATCATCAACATACAACAATAAAATAATTATACATACAGAAGTATTTTTCACAAACATGGCTGTATCGAAATAACAAGATTGAAATCCTTGATCAAACATGACATGACTAAATTTGTCAAACCAAGCCTTGGGGGCTTGTTTTAAACCATAAAGAGCTTTCTTAAGTCGTAACACTTTGTTCTGAGGTATATCTAGTCTAGGAGGAGCGCTTTTGAAAACTTCTTCATTTAACTTGCCATTTAAACTGACATCCATTTGAAAGATATACCATAGTTTAATTGAAGCAACGGCAATAAAAGTTCTAACAGAGGTCATACGGGCAACAGGGGCAAAAGTTTCTTCGTAATCAATCCCATATTCTTGAGCATACCCTTTAGCAACTAACATAGCTTTATACCTTTCAAGTGATTCATCACTTCTAGTCTTGACTTTATAAACCCACCTACACCCTATTGGCTTTTTCTCGATAGGAAGAGACACAATGTCCCAAGTTTTATTGTCTTCAAGGGCTTTAAGTTCATTGTTCATGGCTTCAACCCAATGTGGGTTAGTTTTGGCTTCAAGATAGGATGAAGGTTCATCAAAAGAGTGAATAGCTAATAAGCAAGCCCTATGTTTTGGGGAAAAAGACTCGTAGGAGACAAATTTTTGAGGTGGATGAATATCTCTTTGAGATCTCCTAAGAGTAGGTTGAGACTCTTGGATGTGTTGTTGAGACCTTCTCTTATAAACTAAAACCTCTCTTGGTGGTCTATTAAAAGAAGTGCTATCAACCTCATTTAAAGCATCATATGGTGGTCTATTAAAAAAAGTGCTATCAACCTCATTTAAAGCATCATATAAAGAATGCAAAATATCATCATGATCATTACCATCATCATCATCATTTATCCATAAAAAAGAATAGTCATCCTAATGCTTGGGTTTACTTTCATTAAAGCCATTTTCTTCTTCTAAGAATATCACATTTCTTGAAACATACACCTTATCTTTTTCAATATCATAGCATCTATATCCTTTTTGAGTTTCAGAATAGCCAACAAAGACACATTGAATAGCCCTAGATGAGAGTTTGTCATTTTGGTCATTTAGAATGTAACATTTGCAACCAAAGACTTTAAATCTTTTATGAATTGGCTCCAAATTAAAAAGTTTTTGAAAAGGTGAAATGTTTTCTAAAACTTTAAAAGGCATTCTATTAATCAAATAAATGGATGTTAGAAGCTTCAGCCCAAAAATTTTTAGGAACATTTTTTGTTATAAGAAGAGCTCGTGTTGTTTCAAGAATATGTCTATGTTTCCTTTCCGCAACTCCATTTTGTTGGGGGGTTTTGGGACAAAACTTTTGGTGTATAACTCCATTTTCCTTTAGGAATTCTTCAAATTCATTGGAAATGAATTCTCCCCCGGAATCACTTCTAAAGATTTTAAGGTTTGCATCAAATTGTGTTTTGATCATATTGTATAAGTTTTTGAAATTCATAAAGACTTCCGATTTGCATTTAAGAAAGTAAACCCAAGCATATCGAGAGTAATCATCCACAAAAATGACATAATAAAACAAACCACCTTTAGACATAATAGGAGCGGGACCCCATACATCCGAATGCACTAATTCAAAGGGTGCCTTTGCAACAAAATTTCTATTTCCAAAAGGTAAAGCCTTAATTTTGGCTTTAATACAATCATTACAAGAGATCATTTCTTTACATTTCTTTTTCAAAAAAGGGATACAAGACATTTTTCCTAAACTTGAATGTCCATGTCTTTGATGCCAAAGTTGAATGTCACTCTTCTTTACTACAATGCAAGTAGGGTTGGAAAGATCCAAATAATCAACATAGTAGAGATCATTTTTTCTAGAACCTTCCCCAATCGTCTTCTTGGAAAGATGGTCCTGTATCAAAAAATTATTTTGTGAGAAGACAATATCACATTCATGATTGGTTATTTGAGAAACCGACAAGAGATTTAAGTTAAGTTTGGAAATAAATCTTGCTTTTGGTATTTTGAAAACTTTTGAATTAAAATTTTGATCAATATTTCCAACACATTTGATTTCAAGAGGAGTTCCATCGGCAGTTTTAACAAAAGGGCACGATTCTTCCTTAGTGCATTCGGTAAGTAGTGAACTACAAGGGGTCATATGAAATGAAGCTCTGGAATCAAGTATCCAAGAGTACTTACTTGATGATGTAGATGCCACCATTGCTCTGGAATTTGGAGAAGTCCCTCCTCCTTTGAAAAGCGGTTGAAGAGCATCAATAAGCTTTGGTTGGAGAGCACTTACAAGCTTGTCTAGGTCAAATTGATTGCTTTCCTCATACATTGTCCCAGCCATACTTGTCTTTTTATCAAATCTCTTCAATTTAGGACATCTAGGTTTAGTATGTCCTTCTTCTTGACAATGAAAACATATAATCTTCTTGTTGCTATTATTGTTATGCTCATAATTCCGATTAAAGTGAGGAGGCCTATAAGTTCTCATATGAGCACCCGGCCACATCCTTCATAGTGTGAGTTTTCTTGAGGAATTCCCAAGCTTCATGAGTAAAATTATGCATGGCTATTTGACCCATGGTTGTAGTATCGACACAAGCAATAATCCATGTAATGATTTTATGATGTCCTATCTTCCATTCCTCTCATTTTTTCTCATATTCATTCATAACCTTGTCCTTTTCAACTCCATCTAGTTCATGGGCTTTTCCATCTATGGTTTTGGTTAGGACTAATTGAGGTTCACCTTTAGATCCATCAACAAGTCCCCATAAACCTTTACTTCTAATAAAATGTTCCATAGTTTTTGCCCATGAAACATAATTTGATGAAGTAAGTTTAGGAAGAGGAGTAGAAGAAGTTCTCCCATCCATGATGTGTACCTTGTATAGACGTAGTAGAGATGATGAGGTAGAACTTAGATGAAGAACAGCCACAAATCCAGCAACAAGAAAGCTTTGGAAGGTCCACGATGTCAGCCACAAAGGTAGTAGAGCAACCCCAAAAACAACGTCTAAACAGCCACCACAAATCAGCAAGAAGACAGGTCGTCTTGTGCAATACTGCAGCCAGTAATAATATCAAACACTTGGTGTGTTTCTCAGCTCCAAAAAGGGCAGCACGAATTGATTCTTCAATATTTGAGAATCAACAAATCGAAAGGCCCAACCTTGCTCTGATACCATGTAAATCAGGCCCGATCTTGAGAATGCAAATGCTTCAAGGGATACACTCTTGAAGATCCCAACAACTTCAATAGGTAATACAAAGTCAAACCTCAAACTTGAGGAGAAGATACCAAATATATTAATCTCAAGAGAAGAATACACAAAAGAGGCCTAAAAGCCTTAGTCAAAACAAGGGACAAAAGTCCCTTATTTATAATACAAGAAAAGGAGGAGAAGAAGAAGGGAGATGGTTGTTGGGCCATCTCCAACAGCTAGAAATCTAACCGTTGGAGGCTGGTCCAACAGCTATATTCCCTCTAAAAAATAATAAAACAAAGGTGAAAAATAAAAGAAAGGAAAAATACAAAAAGAAAAATAAAATTACAAACACAACCTAAGTACCCTAAACTATGCACATAAATATATATATATATAAGACATATATTAGCATACTAATATATGTAATATACATACATATAGATATATGTATAGATAGGAACATATACATTCTAACACACAGTTCATAGTTGTGTCCATCTAACTTAACAGTAGATCCATAGGAGAAGGGATTTCCAGCTCCTTTATGATCACTGCCACCATCTGGTTTGTCGCTCTCAGCCATAATGAACCACAACAGGAATTAAGAACAAGAATACCACGATAAAATTGTGCAGCAGCTAGGGCACAAGAAATCAGTCCTATTTATAATCAGTCAGTCATGCAAAGGAGCTGATAAACAAAGCAGCAAACAACACAAACCTCCTTCACCAATCTGCCTATTGAACTATTGACTGTATTCTGTTGCAGGAGTTTCAGAAAAAAAAAACAGCAAACGTGCAGACTTTCTTCATGCAAATTTTACCAGACTACATACCTTCAACCATGACATGCCTTCAACTTCATAATTATATAACAAAAATAATTACTAGAGGTAGAGAACATCAAACCCTAGTATCCACAACGTAAACTTTTGAAGAATACAAATCAGTCATCCATTAACCACGAGATCATTCAAAAAATAGTCTGCCTTTGACTGCAACCATCACCCACAACTTTGAAACATGTGTCTTCATATCTCCAACTATCTTCAGACTTTGCAACGACCAGATCTAGGGCATCTAATCACTACTGATCATGTCTTGGCAGTGATTAGATCCCTGATCTCCCATGCGATACAGCCCCTTAGGGCAAACTTAGCCACGGCAGATCTGGACAGAATACTAGAGATGAAGAGGAAGAAGAAGAGAGAAGGAAGGCAGGAGAGGGGAAGACGACCAGCAGCTGGAGTCAGACAGGTCCAGGGAGACGAGGCTCTGATACCATGTTGCACGTGGAAGAGAGAGAGAGACGTGAAAGAGATCTCACATATTATCGTGCCCTAGTCTGTACTTAAAGAGAGGTTAGGGCATGTCTAGAGCTGTTACATAAGGGAGTCTCATAAAGTTGTAAAAAGACAAAACAAGACTCCAACTTTTAAATAATCAGAAAACTACTACACTTAAAATAAACTTTCTGATTCAACAGAAAGAAATGAAAGAATGAATGGAGTAGACACCCATGCCGAAGAGTGTCAGCTTAGTCTATTTTTAAAGTAATGACAATCCGTCAAGGTTAGGAATGAGAATAAACCTTTTGTTGGGCCATTATCATCCCCAATCCCTGATCCATGGATTCCAGGGACTGCTCGATCCTTCCAATGCTCCTTTCCATCGCCTCCATGTAATTGCCCATCATGTGCTGCTCTTCATCCAATTGTCTGCAGAAGGATTCAAGATTATGTGAATTGTGATCCTCACATGAGAAATCCTTAGAAGCAGACACTATGGAGGGATGTGACCCTTTTTATGGGCATTATCGGGTCAGTCCAATGGACCCGATCCATGGTCCCCTGTGCAGTATCTAACACATTCTCTCCCTGCTCTTGTAATTGAAAAAGAATAAAAAAATTGCTGTGACTCGTGAGAAACTTGTTGTTTTCAATCATATTCTTCATCGAAGGAAAAAAAATTGTAATTCATGTTTCTAGTTTGTTTTAGTTCTTTTCTACGTTTTAGGAATTGTGCATATTGAGTTTGTTCGTTTTTGTTGGGGCATTTGGTTTGAGATTTTTTATTTATGTGTTTGATTTTGGCATTTGAGCATTGATTGGGAGAGATCACTTGGGTTTTTTTTTTCCAATCTGAATAGCTAATTTTGGTCATGTGTTTGATTTTGGCATTTGGGTGTTTTGATATTAGATTGCCGGCGTTTGCAGCGAAGGATCGATGGAAGCATAAGGTGGCTCAAAGAGGATGAGGGCGGTGAGGAGGTGGAAGAAGAAGGGTCAGTCAGAAGAAGCAACCCAAGATGGGAATGGATGATTCCAGAGAATCTGATGGCGACTACGGTTCTGAAGAGGAATAAGAAGCAGAAAAGGCCCTCGACTCCGATGAATCTGAATACAGCAATGACTTGGAAGATGAGGAAGAAGAGGTGGATGAAGCAGAGGACACCACCGATTCTAACGAATCTGAAGAGTCTTCAGAATCCGAAGAATCTGAAGACGACGAAGAGGAAGAAGGCAGAGAACAAGAGGTTAAGGGGAAACTGCTAGTTGGGTGTCGCCAGAGCAAGCGACTAAGGAAAAGTGGCCCCAAACTCTGAAGAGGAACAACTCGATGGTATTTGGACGTAACACGGAAAAGCGTTTCAAGGTAGAGAGACTCAGAGACAGGTGCTTTCTTTGCAACTTTCCCTTCTATTTTCCTGTTGTTTCTTTTGCTTCGGTGCTTGCGCAGTGACAATTAGTTTTTGAAGTTCTTTTTTCTTGAGGAATCAAGATAATGCGACTGATAACATTAGGGGTGTCGATTTCTTTTGGTTTTATGTAAATCAGTTGTTTCGATGGATTCCAGATACCATGCTATTTGCTATACCTGTTTGTTAGTCGTTACAAAGAAAATGCCTCCTTTTTAGTAAAATTAATTCCATGTATCGCTTTATTATAATTCAAATTTGTATTGTCATATTGAAAATTCCTTGACCACCGTAGATGTGTTTGCATCATGATCATTCGTAAAGGCAACCTCCTACCTTTGGAGTCCCCAAAAGCTTCTATTTTGAACTAAAATCTAATGAATGAAATTTGGTTCTATTGTATGAGAATGGTCCTACTCGGACTGATGTACTAGTGTTTGCTGGCCAGTCTATTGCCAACAAGAGCAACATGCCTGTTTTAGAAGATTTACTTAAAGAATAGACTTTCTAGTTGAGCATGATTGAGCTCGGTACCTGGACAGCCTATATTTGGCATAATTTCACCAATACTTGCAATGCTAACTATGCTTTGATTGTTTCTATGAGTAAATGGCTGGGTATTTGCATTTGCAGTTCTCCTTTTTAGTTTTTAGAAATTGGAGAACATTTATTTTAAGAATGTACTTGCTTTTATATGTGCATACTAAAGGAATGGAACTCACTAACTTAGTTGTCCTCTTTGTCCAAGACCTTACCTAACGTAACTCATGTGTGTGTAATATAACACCCTCTATGTGTGAAGCAGACTAAACTACTCTTATGTTGATCATATTGAGAATAGATTTGGGGTTTAGGAAGGCAACTGCATGCCCTAGCACCAGCTGTCTTGGTATGTACCTTTTTGGATATGAATCGTAGTACTGATGGATTGAGATCTGCCAAACCAGGCATTTGAGTTAATTTTTTATGGTGTCTGAAACATCAAAATATGCTGATTTAAAAAAAAAAAAAAAAACTATTGGCCGAGATAGCTAAGTTGGTGCAATGTGGTTCTTAGATTGAAAATTTTCTGCTTGCTGGATGTCATCTAGCATTCTCGGTTTTGAGCAACATTGATATTGCAGGAAGGAGGAGCCTCTATGAGACCAGTGAGGACGACCTCTTTTCAGCAGTCATGCCAAACTTCAGCATGTTTCAGTAACCAGGCCATTGGGAGCATGTTGCAAATTGTTTCTAGATTTGTGATCATTCTTGAGGTAAACAGTGGCGATATATATGAGGCAGCCTTTTGAATAGATGTCAAATTGATATGTTGGATGTGTTGTATGTGCATTATATTTATATATATATATATACTGAGAGAGAATCGTGAAGTTTTTTGGTAGTCTTGGTAGAGACTAACGTAGAACCATATGAGTCACAAGTAATTTGTATTTGATGTTTATTTTGACTTGACTTGGTTCTTGGGCTAAAGGAGGTTCAGATTCTTGAAGCATGCTTCTGTTGATACGGTTGATAGCATATGGCATGGGACATATAGGTTGGCATGGGATATATAGGTTTTAGGTTTCACTAAAGTGAATGGTTAGGCATGCCATTTTACATTGTCTTGCTTATGTTGAGCTGCCACATAGTCCATCCGTTCACTTCCGGTGGCAGGTTTAGAATCGTCTACTCTTCTTATATGACCTGCATCATATTGTCTGACCTTTCTCTTTTATAAGTAATTTGAAACCATATTTTTTTTAGATAACCGTGCGTCCATGCCCTTTTTCTTGTTCAATTTGAACTGGCTTTTTCCTCTTTATTTTTGCTTCATGAATGTTCCTATATTATTTTCTGTAACTGACCCATTACTATATCATATATGGATGTCTTCCTCAATAAAGCTAGGGGTCACTGCTACCATCCGTACTATTCAGTACCATTGTCACAAAAAATGCGTATAATACCCGTATTATATGTATTATACCTGTTTTTCTCCTTTTTTGTTTTTTATTAATTTTTACTTTTTTATAGATTTATTAAATGTTTTAAATTTTCTAAAAATTAGCAGAAAGATTCCCGAGATATACAATACAACCTATGTCACACGGATACGGATACGGGTATCCGGTGGGTACGGGTACGGGTATGGGGATACAACAAGTTCAAAATTTTAGGATACGCGAACACGGCGAATATTATATTCAAAAAAATTAAAAAAACATGAAATTAATAATTCACTCTTACAATCTCATAAACTCATAAGTCATAACCAATCTCATAACTCATAACTGATAAGAAAGAAAGTCTCAATCAAACAAAACATTGTTCATACTTCATAATAATCACCAATCTCATAACTCATAACTCATAAGTGATAAGACATAAGCAAGAAAGTCTCAATTCTCAAACAAAACATCGTTCATCACAAAACATTGTTCATCAATCATCATCATTCTAGTCATCATCAATGCCCAAATCATCGTTCTCCTCAATCTCCTCTTCTTCCACAATAGAAGATGTTGAGGGTATACAAGGTTCTTCGAATCTTGAATTAACAACTTCAAGTTCATTCTCTTGTTCTAAGTTAAAGTCCTCAACATTCACGTCCCAATATTTAGTTTCTCCTTCCCTACAAGACAAAAAAATTGTAATTATTATGATGTTAGCGAATAAGAAGAGAAACATCTAAATCAATAAATCGTAATTTACCTATATTCTTCTTTGTTTCGTGATAGAAGCCGAAGGTTAGAATGCACATAAACCAGATTTTCTGCACGTTTGCTTGTGAGATTATTTCGTTTGATAGTGTGGATTTGTGAATATGTACTCCAATTTCTCTCACTGCATGAAGATGTAGCAGGTTGAACTAGCAATCTGAAAGCAAGGTATTGAAGAGTAGGATAAGCAGTTCCATGTTTAATCCACCAAGATAGAGATGGATACTTATCTTTGTCTATAGTTGCACCAACATCTTCTCCAATTCCAGTAGAAAACCTTTCAAACTCATCATTAGCTTGGCAATTTTGATGTACATCAATGAAAATCCTATTAATACATGCCAATCTGTTTGTTGATAATTCTACATCCAGATGTGGTGGGGTTCTTCCAACACCCCCTACAAGCCACTTTTTTCCATAATATTTAGGATTTAATGTATGTGCCATGCATTGAAGAGGATTGGTGCTTTTATCCCATCTTGCAATCAATATTCTATGCACATGATCAAAAAATGCACTATCTTCAAGTGCAATACTTTTTTTTTCATGCTTAAAAATAACCTCTTGGATTTTTTCAGTCATAGTGTCCCACATCTCATACACACAGTGCAACGTAGAATTATCAAAATCAAGAACTCTCAACATCTCCCAGATCGGCTCTGTGAATGCAAGAAAATAAAAGATTTGATCCCACTACTTGTCTTCAAGCATCAATCCTTTGATTGCTTGAGCTTTGTCATCATCATCAGCGCGGTAGAAACTCCAATCATCATCAGTCACCATACTGATCAATGCACTTTTCACCCTTTTTATCCTTTTGACCATAACAATTAGAGATGCAAAACGCGTCTCTGCAACTCTTAATAATTTTAGATCAGAATGTTTACTATAAATGAAAAGTGCATGTTGATGATTTACTATGAAATTTCTGATGTTCCTCACATCCTTTTCCAAGTTTTCAATCCACGAACATAATTCATAAGCATGAGGATCTTGCTCTTGACTTGGTGGATTGCATATACTCTTTAGAGCCAAATTTAAGCTATGAACTGCTGAGGAAGTCCAAAAGATATGAGGGTACTCCTTTTCTATCGCAATACCAGCTGCTCTACATACAAGTGCATTGTTTGTAATTAGCTGAACAACGTTTTCTTTCCCCACTTCTTCAATTATTTCCATAAACAATCCTTTCAGATACTCAGCACTTTTGTATTGACCAGATGCATCTATTGCTTTCAAGAAAATTGGTCCATTTGCTAAAGTTGCAATGAAATTAATAAGAGGGCGTCGTTGCAAATCTGTCCAGCCATCAGAAACAATAGAAACTCCGTGTTGATCCCAAGTGTGCTTTTGAGAATCTAACAATTTGTTCACTCGAGTCATCTGTTGTTCTAGTAGTACAGTGCGAAGCCTTTCAGAACTAGGGGGAACATACCCAGTCAAGTTGGAATTTGCAATNTGTTTTTCCTCTGCTCGCCATAAAAAGATGGAAAACACGTATAATGAACATAAAATCTATGAAATAAAACAATACAACAAACTGACAAAGTATAAATATAATTGTATAAGCATGCACTGCAGTCACAAAATAGTGAACAGGAACAGAAGCAATTCGAATTCGTTAAACTTAAAGGCAGCCTAAAAGAAACATGAACAACAGACCCTAAATCCCCAAATCGGCAACGAACAACAGTGAACAGAAGTCCGTTCGACTGTTCCATTGCTTTTATTTTCCAATCTTTATCACATATTCATCATCGTCTAGCATCATGAACAACAACGAAGGCAAAATCCCCAAAGTTGAAACCCTAACGTCTATTATCGAAAATAGACAAACAAAACACTTACCTATCTGTTGCAGCCTGCCGCCGGACGCCACCGGAAGTCGCCGTCGATCGCCGGAGGTCGCCGTCGCCCGCCATTGCCTTACTGCTCTATCTCCTGCCACAGAAGCCGTCGGGTGTCGAGGGAAGGTCGACCGTCGGGCGTCAAAAGGAAAGGCATTAAAACAAAACGCGGGACTTAAAATGGGTTATAAAAGTGTTTTGGATCGGGTCTGACCCAGACCCGATCCAAAACGTATCCAGCCGTATCGCCGTGTCGGTATCCCCGTGTCGGCGTGTCGACACCGGTACTCGACCCATTCTGGCGTATCCGTGTGACATAGAATACAACTTTTCTGTATTATACCCAAGAAATTCTTCGCCGTAATAATACTCGTACACGTTTTTTGTGACGATGCTTGGCACCCACAGGTTGTTTTGGTCTTACTACCCAAACACGACCCGGTTCTTGAAACCGAGATGCCTCTTAAGACCTGATTCTTGGTACCGAGATCCCCCATTCACAACCCGGTTCTTGAAATCGAGACCACCCCCCTCCCTCGAACCCGGTTCTTGAAACCGAGACGCCTCCTACAATAACCGATATGTCCCCTACAACCCCGTTCATGAAACCGACATGCTTCTCACAACCCATTTCTTGAACTGAGACACCTCCCGCAACCCGGTTCTTGAAACCGAGACGTCCCAACAACTCGGTTCTTGAAACAGAGATGCACCCCCAACCCGGTTTATGACCAAATTTTGCATAGAAAAAAGACAACGACAAAAAAGCACAAGAAGATAAAAGTGACTAATAATAAAGCAAACATATGTTTGACAAGGTTTTGAAAATGGAAAATCATTTTTCAGCATGTAATTTGGGTGGGGTGTGATAAGTATTCTTAAGTAACCAGGTGTAAGTCAAAGAAAATTACTCAAAACATGTTGAAGTTTGGCATGACCTCCATGATGGATGTTTGAGATGTCGAGGCTGCTGGCACAGTTAGATTTTGGTCACTGCCAAGTTGTTCACTCTCTTTTGAGAAGCAGGGTTTTCCTCAAGTTTGGCAAAACTCAGTTTTGGCGTCAACCAAACACGTTGGAAATAGCATTTTCGAAGCAAAACGAGATTTTTTCTAAAAAAATTTAGTTTTAGGGTGACGTCGAAGGATGTCATGGCTGTGGTGGAGGCACACAGGGAGCGTATGGGGAACGATGACGCAATCGAAAACGAGAACCAGGAGGCAAAAGCTCAAATGCATGCACAAATGCATGCATGGCCGATCAACACGCCTTAGCGACGATGCTCAAGGATATGCTTCAGTTGGGTCGTGGATTGGGGTCGCCTAGTACCGAACAGAGACGACAAACGGTGATTCCCGTCGTCCTCGACCCTCTCCTTCTTTCCCTCCTCCTCCTCCACCTCCGTCAAACGATGTGCCCGATTTCGAGTTCGTCGGTGGAAACAGAGGAATCGGCGCAAGGCCTTGGAAGCAACCTAGAATGGACTTCCCACGATTCTCAGGGGAGGACTCCCTGAGCTGGAACTTCTAGGCAGAGCAGTTCTTTGAGTGTCATGGAATCACCGGCAAGTAGAGGGTGGGCCACACCGCCATCCACTTCGACGGATCTACTATCAGGTGGTACTGGTGATGCAGCATGGCAAACCAGGATGGGATGGGCTAATTGATGCCATGAAATCCCATTTTGGACCTTTGGCGATTCTTAACTACAACGTCGAACTGTCCACAATCAAGCAGAAGGATCTATCATCAACTACCAAGAATGTTTTGAGGAGTTTAGTAACATGGTTGGAGGATGAAGCACTTGTGGGAGCATTCCTAGGTGGCCTAAAGGAGGAAATAAGGATTGAGGTTCTGGCTGCCAAACCCCACAGACTTCCAGATTGTTTTGAGATAGTACGAATGGTGGAAGAGAACACAAGTGTCTCAACGGAAACCTGTGGGATACCAACTGAGGCAGCAAGAGCCCTGGCTCACGTGTAGAGAATGCACCTCCAAAGTGAATGAAGCAAAACAGCATCCAACATCTCGACAGGTGATTAGGCATCTCACATCTAAGCAGATTAAAGACAAACGACGCAGAGACAACCAACCTTGGTCACCAGGGCACAGATAAAACTGTACATGTACTTGGTGGGTGAAGAAGACGAGCAACCTGGTGGGGAAGAAGCCACTGCCGGAACATTGGGAGAGTCTTCAGCCAGCTTGCCATCCATGGAAAATTACCCTCTACGGTCTAGTGGGGGAACGAAGTGTCCCAGTTAATGCCAGTTGAAGTATATCAGCTGGTGGACAATCTAAGATAGCTAAGGCCTTGGGTTGCACAAGCGAGCAGCAGCCAACGTTTCAATGTGGTGGTGGGAGATGGGAGCACACTGAAATGCAAAGGCAGGTGTTCACTTGAACTGTTCACCTTGGCCATGGCTGGAGCCGACTAGGAATCCAATGGCTACGCAGCCTGGGTGAAGTGGTGTGGGATTTCATAGGCATGCAGACGCATTTTGATCAAAATGGGGGGAGCAGACAGACCCTAACCGCTGCTGCTAAGAAGCCGAATGATGAACAACCTGCTTCCTTTTAAACTATTAAAAGGTAAGGCTGCATCCCAAATGTTGTTGGTGGCGTCTGATTTGGAACCAGCTGACCCAGCAGAGGGTCGACGATGGCCAGGCTGTATCAACCCCAAGCGCTTAGAGGAGCTGCTGAAGGAATTGAGCAATGTATTTGAAGCGCCAAGAGGACTACCACCAGCAAGAGCAAGTGATCACAACATCGAGTTACAGCCAGGGGCCAGGGCCGTGAGACTGCGCCCTGCACAGCGTACAACCACTATCAAAAGGAGAACTTGCTTATTATATAAATCTTTTTCTGCTTTCATAAATAATAGGAAGGAGGTCCAAAACTTTGCATCTCTTAAGAAGAAAGAAGATGGCAGCAGTTGATAGCTAGACATAATTCATGTGTCTCTATGATGCAGTTCTGAAGTATTTAAGATATTAGCAGGTTTTACATGCCCTTTTAAAGTAGCAATTTTTCCTGCATGGTGGTCCAGACGTCAATTAAAATACCTAGAGCTATGGATTTTTTATAGTTAAGGACATATGTATTGGTCATATTGTTTGAATGTCAGAGGCCCTTTGATTTATTGGTTATTTTGGCCATATTTAAGTATATTTTCACATTTGTAGTTAAAAGGGGCTCGTCTTTCTTTCTGGCACAAGCTTGGCTATCATAGCTCATCAGTGTGATTCTAGCACAAAGAAGATGTGCAGATGCGAAGCTGCTTCTTATAGCCAAAAAGGCTGCCAAGCGGAAGTGTCCTCCTTCTAAATGCAGACGTTGGGGGTTCCACCTTGCTTGAAGGTTAATAGGAGTGGGCGACAGCTGCTTGAGTAATCAGACGAAGTCTTCACCCCACCTGCCTACATATGACCATCAAGGTATGCAAGGGCCTCTGGAACCTTTGGTACAACCGTCACTTGAAATTGGAGAACCAACATTGCTCACCCAACAATTGGTACAATAGTCACTGTTTTGTGTAGATTTTTTGCAGAACAAGGGGAGGGAGGGCAGCTTCAGCAGAGAAACTCGTCTTTTATTATAAATTTCAGGATCGAAGGTTCGGGAGTTCTCCTTTTAACTACTGATGAGCTGCTACAGTAGTAAGGGATCACATTGAGGATCATCCATGGCAGTCATTCACTACCTCAACAACCATGGTAACAAGGTTCCCCTACTTCCCATCCAAGGATTTCTGTTCAATGTGTTCATGTTCTTTTATTGAAACGGAGAACTGGACTAAGGTTGCTCAGAAATGGCTTTTGCATGGACATAACGTTCTTGGGAGTCAACGAGTGTCCTTAAACTTGTTGAAGATTGGGGGGCCGCAAGAACAAAGAGGGATACAACACTTGCCCAGGTCATCCTCATGTCATCTAGCCTCAAGGTTGCTTTCAGCGTTAGATGCCAAAGCCAGAAAGGCAGTTTTGGGGCATTTATTGGAGGAGATCAGTTCCTGGGTGGGAGTTGAAGCTAAGGAACATACTTGAATTCCTGCCATCAGTATCACATAAAACTATAGTTCATATCGGGTGTGGGAGCACGAGCTCAGTGCATGGAATCTACGGTGGAACAGACGTTACTGTTATATGGCCATCCAAGGGGTAGTCTCTTTGCTTTCACTAGGGAAAAGGGCTTTGTGCAGTTCACTATTATAGAGGCAGCCTCCCAAATACAACCATACCAATAATTCAAGGGTGCTCTTGTGATCGGACGTCTCCTTAGCACATCCATCCGTGGATCTCGTCATGGGCAGGTTAGTATATATGTTACTGGGAACGTTAGAGAGTAAAAGAACAGAAGAAACTTTTTATAATGATGGTTGTTGGGCTTGACTGTAATCACTTTCTGATCAAATACAAAGGACAATTATACGGAGAAAAAATTAGAAACGGATCAGGTGCATCTTCTACATGAGATCAGTCTGGCAGTAAATTCAAAGGTGGTCCTACCACTGCTGTTTCTCTGGAAACACATGCATTCTGTAGCTGACCAACAGTAGTAATCACTATATGATCCATACAGATTTTGGTTCCAGGCATGGCAATGAGTTGTCCAAGTGCAGGAAGGCCTGTCGCAATCACCAAATTTTTCTTCACACCTTGAGGAGAAGGTGTATTTCAAAGTGGGAAGTAATTGTTAGTCGCGGGGTCTTGGACCATAGCTGCCTTATGGGTCGGTCCTAACAATAGACATGGTGTTGGCGTTATAAATGAGTCCGGCATTGTCGGTCAAGGTATCTATCCAGTCTTCGACTCAAATAACCCTTTGAGAAGGATTACCCTAATTGGGGATTAGGGCATTGTTTGATGTGTGCGTGAGTTCTTTTGCTGTTAAGGGTGGGGCTAGAGGCTGCTACCAACAAGCTTGGAAATAATGATGAAGCAGATTGTAGTCATCAACTTTGCATGGTGAAATTCCTTCTTTATTCCTGTTGTGGCTCGAGAGCATCAGGGTGGAGAGTCAAGTTATCCACCTCTGCCTAATTAACTGGGTCCATATATAACAATCCTACAATGTTTCCTTCTAGTTTCACAAGGAAAACATGTGGTGGCGCATTAGCTGTTTCTTGTTCTTCCTGGCCGTGACTTTCTTTTTCATGTACTGGGTACCCGATCTGCTATTTGTTTTCCTTTTAATTTGGACTTTGTAATTAATGAAAGATTGATCACAGACACTCATTTATTTCCCTAGCCGAAGTTTCAATCTCTGCATGAAGTGCCAACGTGTGCATGATCATGAAGAGAGAGAAAAAGCGTTCAATTTTTTTTGTCTTTCTTTTTATTGTACATTTCAGTTATGATTTGCATCTACTTTCTTTTTCCACAGGTTACAATGGACACTAATGGCTATAATTGGTAGCTTTGGTATTAGGTAAACAATTTTAGTGTTTTTTCTAGTATCATGCAGGTAGGTATTTACTCTCTTTCTCCCCATTGTTTCATCTAGAGCATGTGAGACGTGGTGATGTGACTTTTCATCATCTCTCTAGACAAAACGAGAAATTTTCACAACATGGAACTGATCATGCATCCAAACATCGTCCAGCTTTATGAGCTAATGATTCTTGTGCTCTCTTTGTGAGTTCATTATATTTCCTGATGCTACCATCCGATTACCACAAGAAATTTGGAATTTTTAACGAATGCTTTTGAGATGCACACAATTGTTTTCTTGAGATGAATTATCAGAGGGTAATGAAAGGTTTATAAAATGAAGAAGACCGGCATGATTGTAAAAGACTGAGAACCTAAAATACACTTGTACTGACGTAATAAAGCGCAAAAACTAATATGTATTGTTGCACTAATTTGACATTTAAAGAAATCAAGCATCAGTTAAAGCGCAACTATACCTCTTTTGAGGCGTACGTCTTATTTTAGTGGTGCTGAAGTGAACAAACGATACCAACTCCATACACCTTAATGGACATGGATCTGGACCCCACCGTGGAACATAGCTCCCACAAGATACAGACCCGTCAGTTGAGTTGGATCTGGACCCCACTTTTCAAACCTGAGTGGCTGTGTTCGACCAGTTGTCATGTGCCAAGGGGTATTTCTGTCTCAAAAAAGGTTTTTCTTTCTTTCTTTTTTCTGTAAAGGGCCTTTTAGTCATATTGAGGCATGAACATGGACTCCCGTACTAAAATGAAAAAAATAGAGCATTCCCTATGTGGAAATAACAAAATGATATCGACTATTTCTAAATTGTACTTAATATTACCCTTCCTCATTTTTATCTTCTTCTTTTGCTGTAGTTGTAAGAGGCATATGTCTCATGCCAAAAAAACGTTTCTCGATGCGTTTTTCACGTGCCTCTAAAGCTGATGTCTCACAGCCCATGGCGCACTTCCTGGCCTGCCCAAGGCATTCGCTAATAATGAAGATATAATTGAGCAATTGCCTTCCCAACACATTTGAACTTTGTTAAAATCACTTGATTTCCTAGTTTTGGTTGTCTTTTAGTGAATCTTAGCAATGCATAACAGTTTTTATCTATTTGGATAGTTCAATAGAACATTTTAATTGGTTAGGACAAGTGGCGCTACATGCTAGTTACACATGTATTCTTTATATTGCTCATGTTTGGACAGGAACAACCATATGCCAATTACGTTGGATTTACAAATGATTGCAGTTTGCATATGTCGTACATTGTTTGTCATTGATATGCTTGATATTTTAGTTATTATTTTGATTTTATCATTATGTTTATAAATATTATATAATTTACAAATTTGTCTATGAAACTTATGCCTCAATTAATGCCTCACCTCACCTCATGAGAGGTTTAGTGTCTGGCCTCATCTCATCACATTTTACAACATTGCCTTCAGTCGTCATTTTAGGGTCTCTTTTTTGAACCAAAGAAGAGGAAGAGTGGGGAAGAGGAGAAGCAGGAGAGATGGCGGCTCCAAAGAAGGAAGGGTTTCCTCACTTTTTGCTTTCAAATATATGTATGGTAGTAAGTAATAGGAGAACTGACTGCTCGTAATGGAGACTAAATTTATTTAGTTGAAGAACATTGTCGAAAATAATTCGAGTGGTTATGCTAATTCTAAATGCTCTCTAGTGAAACAGAAGATCATGCTTTCTTGAATCTATCAATAGTCTACCACATGCTGCACTAGTGGCCACTTTCTACCTGATGCATATATAGTAATAGTATGCACTTACAAGGATGAAAAAAAAAACATTTTCTCAATCTTAGTGAATATTAATTTTTGTTAGGTAAACCTCATACCAAGAAACCTCATGCTTAAGCGGATACTTTTAAGCAATTCAGTTACAGAATATTCCTTCTTATTTCAGTTAAAAGTTGCACGCATACTAGGAATCTAGACTAGTTAGATTCAAATCAGGTGTCCCATCCAACGTTACGTTGCATTTGATAGCTTCAGATCTTAAATTCGAGGCTGCATAAAAATGTGTGTTTTGAAAGATCCTCAGTTTAAACAAACTAAGGATATCAGTAGCATGGATTTCAACATGCTAACCCATGGATTTTAGGTCAAATTAGGGGGGGGGGGTGTGTAGCCTTAAATCTATTGATCTGAGATTCTAGGGATCTCATATCATCGCCGATCTTAAGATCTGCCGTGAAACAAACACAACCTTAGTGATCGGATGTGGTGTGAAATTTTGCATCCAAATCCAAGTTTAAATTGGTAAATCTTTGCATCCCACCCTCTTTCTAAAGTCGATAAGAAGGAGGAGAGGGGAAGATGGAGCAGAAAATAGGAGACATGATTTATGGCTGATCCCTTTATAAAAAAGGCCTTACCATCATCTCTAAGTATTTACTTGATTTCTCGATTTAAGATCTCCACTTAACTAGAGACATGAAGATGGTATCAAGTGGAATTCTTGTACATAACAAATATAACCCTTGTGTTTCACTCCATACCCAATAAAGAGACATAGTCTGGTTTTTTGTTCAAACTTGCTGGAGTTATAAGCAGTCAAAACCAGATAGCATATTGACCCAAATACCCGAAAGTGATCATAACTTGTTTTTTTGTGAAATATAATTTCATAGGGGGTCTTGTGCACATCATGTTTCCTTGGCAATCTACTGATAATATAAGCAGCTGTCCAAAACGCATCCATCCATAATTCTTGTTTCATTTTTGCTAAATCAAGCATCGAGAGCCCCATTTCAACTAAATGTCTATGCTTCCTTTCCACTAATCCATTTTCTGGAGTTTGTGGACAAGAAAAGTGATGGTGAATTCCATTTTCAATTAAGTATCTCTATGGTTAGTCGCTAATAAATTCTCCTCCATTGTCGGTTTGGAAAATTTTAGTCCTTTGTTCAGGCATATTTTTAATAATTGCTTTAAAATCAACAAAGCATTATATACTTCAGATTTAAACTTAAGAGGAAAAAATCCAAACAAACTGAGAGAAGTCATCTACCAACAATAAATAATAGAAAAAACCTTCTCAACACCAAGTTGAAGACGGTCCCCAAACGTCTCCATGAATTATTTCTAATGGTTTGACTGTCTTGTGAGTGGCTGCCTTGAAAGGTAGTTTGCGGGCTTTGCCAACAAGGCAACTCTCACGTAAGAGGTCTCCCTTATTCTTCTACAAAGTAGACTGCTGTAAAGAGAGAAAGTCCATGATTTTTTTGATTCGCATGACCAAGCCACAAATGCCATATATCAAATCTTGTTTCTTTCTTGGCTCCATCGGCAAACAACACCTCAAGTTTTGGCATCTTAAGCTCATACAGACCCCTTGGCGTCTTCACACCCTTGAGCACCTTCCTTCTAGTTCGAAGATCCTTAACAAAAAAATCAGTGGGGTGAACTCAAAAGTGCAATCATTATCAACAGTGAATTGGATTACAAACAAGAGGTTTTTGGTGAATTCAAATTCTTTGAAACTGGAGCTTGATTCTTATCCTTAACATATCTAACCTACTTAAGGTATTGTGCTTAAGGAACTTAAGCACTATCATATAAAATTGATTCGAGCAGCTACTGTCTTGATTCATTTATATACATAACTTATTGCTGTATTGACGTATAAATTAATGAACAAGTACTGTTGGAGAATACACACAAAAATTAATTTCTGAAACACAAAAAAAATTCCAACAATATTCAAGATGGAGATAAGGGATATCATGTAATTCTAGACATGTTTTCTACTGGAGACATCATTGATCAATGGAGAATTCCACTATCAATGGAAAAAAAACGTTTGTTACAACATTGTCCACGTTGCTTTTATATCATATATTGAGATCCAACTCTTGAAATAAAAAGAGTTGACATATGAACATAGGTTTCATGATAGGTTTTCCTATAAACTTTGCCACTGAGAAAAAGGGAAACCAATTTTCTATCAATAAAATATCATCAGAATCTTCAAAATATTGCAATAATAACAATATGCGATTTCCATGTTCTTACAAAATTTCTTTAAGGGGTACTTTTGAGCGCATTTTCCATTTTTTTGGGTTTTTTGAAATTTAAAAAATATTTCGAATCTTATAAACTTTTTGAGAAACTAACATAGACTCATAATTTCATAAACTGTTGCATTACTTTTTATATACATTAAAAAATATTTTATTGCTGCATAGTCCAAACAGAAACACATCAAATCGAGCTAAAATGAAGTCATGGATCCGGAACCACAAAAAAAGGGCATCATTTTCTCTAAATTTTAGAGAATATTAATCCTTGTAAGATAAATCTTACATTGAAAAAGATCACGCTCGCTTAAGGTGACATGTTTGAGGTATTCAGTTACATATTCCACTTAATTTAAACTAAAAATGCATGCGTATGAGGAATATAGGCTGCCCGAATTCAGATCAAGGGTCCCGTCAGTAAAACCCCCGCATGTTTAAGCCGGGGCCTCGCCAGGGTTCCCCTTTTCATCTTAGCATTCAGCTCTGGTTTTCATCCCTTTCAGAAGCGGAGAATAGGAGAGGGAGGAGACGCAGAAAAAATGGCGGCACCGAAGACGGCGAGAGCCAGCAGGAATAAGGAGCTCATAAAGGGCGTAGGCAGGCTGTCGAGGTCGAAGGTGTACCACAACAGGGGCCTGTGGGCGATCAAAGCCAAGCATGGAGGGGCTTTCCCCACCCACAAGCCGTCGGAGAAGCCGACGGAGGCGAAGGCCGCGGAGAAGCCTCCCAAGTACTATCCCGCCGATGACGAACCCAGGCCCATCTCTCGCAACCACAAGCCTAAGCCCACCAAGCTCAGGTCTCTCTCTGTCCCTCTCTCTTCCATTCTGTAGATTATATTGAATATACATCTTATTTATGAGTCTGAAATTAACCGTTTTTCCGAAAGAGCCGTCCTGCGTTATTTTTCTGCAGTCTTTTTTAATCTATTCTCCTTGTGGTTTTTTGTCCTGCTCATGAGTCTGTTTGCTTGCTTTTTCTGGCTGATACGTCATTCACAGTATTCTCAACCCTTAAATTGCTAATATGGAGATTTTGGTTTTACTGGATATGATAATCTCTATTTAGGTGCCACCGAATGTTGTTTTCTGTGGGTATGACACTATTCCTCCAAAAAATATCGAGTGGCATTAAAATCTGACATGTTTTGGAGTTTACAATTGAAACATTGTGGGTTCCTAAATAGCTAGCAGACTGTTTTCGGAGAGATCTCAACACTTCTAAATTCACGATTTTGAATCCTCCCATCCTACTATAGAAATTTGTCATTTTCTGATTTTGCTATTCTTACGTCCAATGCAGGGCTAGCATCACGCCAGGAACAGTTTTGATCCTTCTGGCAGGACGCTTCATGGGAAAAAGAGTTGTTTTCTTGAAGCAGCTCCCTTCTGGGCTTCTTCTTGTTACTGGTACATATTGCTTTATTTGAATAAATGGTTGTAGTGTCAACTATAACTTATAACGTCCAGTTATCCGTTCACAATGATTTTGATCCTGTTCCTTTTCAAATCATTATATTTGTTTACCTAGCCTACCATCTTACTACATGAGAAGGTTAGCTAAGGTTTATTCTGTTGCATTAATTAATCTTCTAATGGTACTTCAACTGGATTAGGTCTGTGAAATGTAGGTTGGAGTGGAAGGACAACTAGGTGCATGTCTGGTTGTACATGGCATTAGGGTGCCCGGTGCATGGGGTTGGAGGCAAATATATATAAGTCCTTGGTTTCCTTCATATATGGATGGATCTTTTGTAGTCAGAGGCATTAGGTTGTCTGATTTTTTACTTTACTTATAATGGTTTGAACTTTGAACTTGAAGTTCAAACAGTCAGAAGCGTGGAGATGGTATGCAGGCATGAATGAAAAGAAAAAAATGAAGAGGAAGCACAAACATAGGCTTAATCAAGTGTTTGAAGTTTGAACAAGTGTATTTAGATGAATTTAGTCCCAGACTCTCATTTTGATCTCACCAACTCTTGGCCAGGTCAAATAATCTTGAGGTCATTTCTGGCTGGACATATTTTGCAGCTTGTGCATGTGGTTGTCATGGGTCTGACACATAGGCAGTATGAAAAGTTTCAATATTAAGAGCCTCCTAACATAAGGTTTTAGTTTCCAAACTTGTGGGCTAGTATTTGAGTATTAGCATGCATGCATGTCTGCCCATGAGCTTTGTCACGTCCTGCACACATGTACAAGGGATGTGTAAATTTGTATGTTATTCATCCTAATGCACATTTACTTAACTTGAAAAGTTCTGCAGTATTAACAGTAGTAGTGATGCAAAATAGATCACTTAAGGAGATCACTTTATTTCAGGTTTTCCATAGAAGCTGTCTATAAAATATAGCTAAAATCACTTTTTCTCCTTGTTTTGAGCTCTTTGTCATTGAAGTTTGCTTAGTGTTCAATTTCACTGTCTGCAGGACCATTCAAGGTGAATGGTGTTCCACTGAGACGTGTGAACCAAGCTTATGTAATTGCAACTTCTACTAAGATTGACATCTCTGATGTTAATGTGGAGAAGTTTGATGACAAGTATTTCACCAAGGAGGCTCAGGAAAAGAAGAAGAAGACGGAAGGCCAATTCTTTGAGGCCAGCAAAGAGGTTTGAAAGATCTAGTGCTGATTTAGCTGCATGGAGTCTATGTTCCTCTCATTTGCTGTTCTAACTTTAGTGCAAGTTGTATTTTTGTTGCAGGAATCCAAGGTACTCCCTCAAGGAAAGAAGGACAACCAGAAGACTGTTGACAGTCAACTTATCCCTAAAATAGAGGCCGTCCCAGAGCTGAAGGCATATTTGGCAGCTAGATTTTCTCTCAGGTCGGGCATGAAGCCTCATGAACTTGTGTTTTGAAAGGAATCTACTGAGAAAATTTAGGCTTGTAGCGTCGTTTCAGAGAAAGTATTCTTTTTTTTTTAACTATTGCTGGTTTGCTGGCTTAGAATGTGTTCTTTGTGTCAGTTTTTGTTATTTTAGATGTTTCATTTACGTATCTTTGTGTGGGAAATGTAGGTAACATCAAGTAATTCATCAAATAGACATGTTGCCATGCCCATTTTCTCTTATATGTTATATGCTTCTTAATATGTTTGCTGCTAAACATGGTGTGGTATTTCCTGATAAAATCAATAAGTTTTCATCTTTCTCGCTGTTGAATCTTAAAATTCATACATTGTACAGCGTCGGCAGATATGTACCATGGAGCACTGCCTTTTTTCACCCACATTCCTTTATAGGCTGGGCTACCAGGCTATGCCAGGACTTACCTGCCATCGAACTCGCCCCTGCATAACTTCTTGAAGTATTTCCCATACAATGGGTTCTTTTTCTCGAATTTTACTTTTAGCAAGTCCTATGTTGGAAGCAAGATGTTGGCTGATTAGACCACAAATTACAAATGTCTGGAAAAGCTCTATTGCTATTTCTCGAGGTAATCCACATTAAGCTTGGGCATCGGGCCCGGCCCTGGGTCCGGGCCAGGTAAAACCTGGCTCAGGCCGGGCCCGATAGGCCGGCCCCGCGGTGGCCCGGCCCGACTGTCTCCCCCTCCCGCCCTCCATCCCGGCTCCCCCTCGCCCGGTGCCCTCCATCCCCACTCCCCCTCGCCCGGCGCCCTCCATCCCCGCTCCTCCGGGCTCCCCCTCGCTCGGCGGCCTCCATCCCCGCTCCCCCTCGCCGACTGTCCTCATCCCTCTGTTTGGGCACTGCTACATCCCTTCCGCCCCCTGTCTCGCTGGAAACCCCGTGTTCTTCGTGGATCAAGCCGTCGTCTCCTACTACGGCATTGACCTCGCTGATTTTTTCGACCGAGAGTCCGTCCACCGCTGTTCGGAGGAGCTAATGCGGCGACAGAAGTCTGTTGGCAACGGTCTGTCGCCGTTGGAGGTGAAGCGCGACCGCCGGGAAGGGGGAAAGTGGGTCGTTGGCCATCGGCGAGGGAGAAAGGGGGTCGGCCGTCGATGAGGGGGAAAGACGGTCGGCCGTGCTGCCGTCTGCGTCGGGGCGGGCCGGGCCCGGGCCGAGACCCGAGCTATCGGGCTGGGCCCAGGCCGGCCCAGCCTGATACCCACCCCTGATCCACATTGATGCAGTGAAAGTGAAGGGCCTACCACAATGACGGAACGACCCGAATAATTGACCCGTTTACCAAGTAGAGTCTCGCGAAATCTTCCCATAGGCACATGATTTGAATTTCATGAGAAGACTTATTTTTCAGTACAACAGTAGGAATTCTGTTTAAAAGATTGACAATTGTTCCAAAGGCATTCGACCAATAATGACTAGGCAAGCTTGCATGCTTCATTATATTCAAACTTGTTTCAACAATACTTATGTGTTTCCTTTCAATAGACCCTTTATGGTCATGAATATGTGGGCAAGAGATTCATCTCTCTGTTTTACATTCCCTTAAGTACTCTCCTCCTTCATCTGATTGCAGAAACTTAATCTTTTGTTGGAATATGTTCTCAACTTTAGCTTTAAAGATTTTAAAGGTTTGAAAGACATCACTTTTTGTTGGAAAGCATATAAATCCATGTGAATTTTGAGTAGGCATCAACAAAGAGAATATAATATCTATGCCGATCATGACTTATTGTGGGGGTTAGTCCCCAAACATTTGAATATATGATCTCAAGAGGCTTAGATGGTTTATAATCAGATCCACCAAATGGCAAAACATGCATTTTTCCACACAAGCAAGCATCACATAATTTATTTGAATTAACATAAGTCATTGGTAGACCAAACTTTTGGGCAAAAACTTTAACTATTGTAGGATGTCCTAATCTTTCATACCAGTGAGCTATTGAAGTTCTCTCTCCCACTAACACCATCTTCTCCTTGTCACTGTGGAGATCCATAAGCTGAATTCAGTATAGTCCTCCATTACTCATGCCTCGAAAGATCTCTTTCTTTGAAACAGGATCTTTCGCAATGTACTTAGCAACATGAACCTCAAAAAATGAATCATTCTCTTTGCAAAATTTATTTATTGAAACTAATTTATGTGACATCTATGGTGCAGGCAAGAAATTCCTTAAAATAATCTTAGATTGGGAGAGTTTGAAAGTAAGCATTAATAGTATTTTTTATTGAAACTCCATATCAATTTCCTATTTTTATTGCATCATTCTTATCACAAGGATCATGCATAGATAGGGAGTTGAGACTGTGGTAACACGCTGACTTGCACTAGAGTCAACAATCAAATTTCCTTCATCCATTTGGTGTGTCAAGTTTACATAAAAAATTTGCAAAACAGTAGAAGAGTTATTGGAGCTAGACTTATTACCTTGGTTTGGTCGCTTGGTAATCTAAAAACAGTTCTTTGCAGCATGTCCTAGCTTGTCACAGTACTGGCAAGCCACATGAGGTCTATTAACACTGCCACATCCACCATTAGACCTGCCTTGGCTATGACTCCATGATAGTTGCCAAAGTTTTTATTTTGGTCATCGTTGTGCTAAGCATAGTTGGCAATGGGAGAGACACCATCTTATCCTCTTTCTTGATCTTTCATTTGAGATTCTTGAATCAAAAGGAGACTACGTAGCTCTGTGAGAGAGAGGAGATCGACAGAAATGTTAATTGAAGTCCCAAAAGCCAAATATTCAATCAGCAAACCTCATAACACATGCATTATTAGATCTTCCTATGCCTTGGGTCCAACAAGAATGGTTAGTTTGTGTGCACTCATCTTTGCGGAAAAAGTACTCATCCTTTTACATATTTCCCTTCTTAAGAGTTTGCAGTTGCTCTTTTAATTGCATCACATGCGATCAAGAGTGAGCTGCATAAGTTTTCTTCAATATAGTTCATACATCATATGACATTTTAAGACCCACAACTTGTGCATGGACAGACTCAGAAAGAGATGATATAAGTCAACTTAAAAGGAGCCGATCTTGACAAATCCAATTTGAGTATGTCAGGTTTTGCTTCTTGTTTCCTCCTTCTTCAATATATTGTGGTGGGCATGGATTGGTCTCATCTACTAGCCCCATGAGATCACATAAGGGAGTAAATTGAAACTTCCACAAGTGGAAGTTTTATGAATTCAACTTCACATTTAAAAAAACTTCAGAGATTTCTTAGTGCAGGAAGAGAAAGAAGGAGACTTATATGAGATTCAGTTACAAACTTGACATGGAAGCACCTGTTTAAGAATCCAGTAATCTTAGCAGAAATGGGTAGAAAAACCATGATCAAAATCACCCTTAGAGTATCAGGTTTGGCTCTAATACCATAAAAGGGAGAGTAATGCAGCACCACAAAGGAGAACGAGAAAGGAAAGCGTGAAAGAAAAGGAAGACTCAAAATATTTATGAGGTTCAAAGTTAAAAACTCTTACATTCACGACCTTCCAAGAGTGGCCAGACTTGGAAGGCATTTCACCATTCTTTTATAGGTAATGTTAACAATGTTAGAAAGGGAGGAGATAAAGTAAGTCTCCTTGGTACAAGAGATCATTCCTTGGAGATTGCACAAAAGACAATAATTAATTGTTAGAGAATACAAGAAGTTTGTCTTTCTTTTTTGGGTGAAAGAGTTTTAGCTTATTTCTTTGGTAGAAAGATAACTATCTTTTTTATGGAAGAGATAATTGTTTATCTTTAATGCTTTTGACTTTATCTTCCTATATAGCATGATGTACATGAACACCATCATCACTATACATTCTAACAGTATTATGCCCCATAGTGTTGTGCCAGCCCATATGGTATGCATTGGCTGATGCAAACCAATTTGCATCATATTTTATAAAACTACATAAATTACAAAAATCTTACCAATAAGCACAAAGAAATTTCCTTTTCTGAAGGGGTTTTAGTGACATTGAGATCGAAAATTCACATGAGGCACTTGGTTTGTTTTCTTAAAAGGAGTCCGCAACAGGGAGAAGTTGAAGAGAGCTACACAATTTATACATGCCTAAATGATAAAAAAATATCATTTCAAATGTGTGTGTGTGTGTGTGTGTATACATATATAAGGGAGTTCAGTGTTGTCGTATGCCAGATGTTGCCGAATGTGCAAAGTTTTAAAAACATTGCTTAAAAGTCACTAAATTTCCATTA
The DNA here is from genome assembly GCA_011799765.1 of Nymphaea thermarum. Lineage (NCBI taxonomy): Eukaryota > Viridiplantae > Streptophyta > Magnoliopsida > Nymphaeales > Nymphaeaceae > Nymphaea > Nymphaea thermarum. The sequence continues at coordinate 51,906 of JAANDH010000797.1, read as the reverse complement.
GTCATGGTTTATGTTGCAACAACTGTTGAAGGTGCATGTAGTGATGATTTATGGTCTTTATAACAACATATTTTGAAAGTTTACCCACCTGATAACTATATGAAACATGATAGTAATGATGTTTTTTTTTTATATATGTTAGTAGATCCTCAACAAGAAAGGTTCTTATAATAGTCATATGAGGTGCTAACCAAGGACCCTAAAATAATCAAATCCCAAATCATTTTCTATGTTCTTCTATAATCTATAAACCAATCTTCTCTTATAATGCTCAATTGTCTCATTCGACTGTTCCATTGATATTCCAAACATACTTACAATAAAAGCATGTTTTATGAGATTGGTTATCACAAAGCAAGTGCTATATTGATAGCTAGGGTGTCTTCATGTACCATGCACTTGTATGAGCTTAGATATGGATACTATTTATGGAAGACCAAAAAGTAAAAAAGGAGATTCTGCACTAATATGTTTATCGTGTGAAATACACTGTTGACAAGTACCTCCAAGTTTCATGTAGATAGTTTTACTTTTATTGGAACAAGGTTCACTATTTTCTACAATGATGGTATAATAACTGAAATTTGCTCAAAAGAATGATAAACTCAAGGATGACAAAGCAATCAAACAAAAGGACATAACTTGCAAGCCTCACATTGAAAACCAAAGACTAGAAATTGTCATATGAGAGGACATGCTCGTAAAGTCACCTTCCTCTAATGAGTAAAACCACTGCAAGTGAACAAGCATGATAAAGCCTCACCTTGAAAACTGGAAATCAAGGTTACATGTCGAAAAACAAAGAGAACATATATAATGTGATAGCCATTATGTGCTTGTAGAATAGCCTTTCTATGACAAGGACCCAATAGGAAAGCATCAAAGTGGAAAAAATAAATCAAAACTATAAGTTGAGGACAATGTGACTTACCAAACTCCCATGTGAGGCTGATCAAAGAAACATGAGCAAAAAAATGAAACATTATAGAAAACAGAGAATATCACCTAGTCCATTGATTATGAAAAGATGATGGATTATTCCAGTATTATAAATGGCTGTGTAAAAGTTCAATCATCCCAACTCGTAAATGTGAAGTCTAATTTTTGCTTCATATGAGAGAGAGAGACAAATCTATAATTTCTGGCATGCAAGTAAATTTAACTTGCCACACTCAAAATACTGCATTTTTTTATCAAGAGAATTGTAGTGCACACCCATTTTATTTGTGAAAGAAATAATGCAACCAACAGTGACACATCCTTTTGGTGAAACGATCTAACAAATTAACTAGGAATAAGTTGGCAGCCATAAAAAAAATTGAAGAACTGTAATTGTAGGGTTGAAATCTTTTTCTTTCATGCTTCTAGGATATTAGAGAAGGCTTGTCAGTTGATACTCAGAAGTGAAAATTGTTAATATAAGAAAACTACTAGAAGACTGCCCATGTATATATTTAGTACAGGAAAAAACTAAAAGACCAGTGTATAGCTTATAAAACCGACTTTTCATAATATTAACCCATTCAGGTTTTTTTGCCTCCGAGATCTTCAAAATAAACCAGTGTTATTAGATATGCACGTGTCACCATGTGATGTGCGCACATTATGTACATAATCCCCATGAATGCACCAAAACATGGGGGTGACTTGCTTGCTCAACAATTGTTGATGTGACTTGGCTCACCCACCACCATGCAAGTTGCCTTAACCTCCGCTGCAATTGTCTGCCGTAGGTAAGCCCTTTCATCAACCTCATTAGTTGTTCCTATTTCCCATTAGCATGATGAGCATCCAATATTGTTGAAAAATGATTATAAGAAAAACAAGAAACTTAAAACTATCGTTGCGAGTTGCTGCCTGATAAGCTTTGAGAGAGAGTATAAAGAAAAGAATGCAAACAAATTTACGTGGTTCGGATATGAAGATCCTACGTCCATGGATGAAAGGTCATGCAATGCTTATCTTTCTCATTACTGCTTTGGGTGTTTACAAGAACATTTAAGTCACATTGAGAAGCTTACAAAAAAGGATGCATGCTACCAATGGCTTTCTCAATGTTTGAAATATGTATAGTAACACAACAACAAAGAAATATGTACTTGTTAAAAATATATTGCGTGACACTTGCTAGATTTGGCTTCTCAACACTCCCCCTCAAGTGGGGTATATGGATCATGGCAGCCTCACTTGCTGAGTGCATCATATAGTTGTTTTTTTGATATGGCTTTAGTCAAACCATCGACAACGTATTGAGAACTTGGAGTGAAAGGAGTACATATCTCACCATTTTGAACTTTTTTCCCCACAGAGTGAAGTCAATTTCTATGTGTTTTGTATTCTCGTGAAATATATCATTAGCAACAATATGTATGGCAACTTGATTGTCACAATACATAAGAATAGGCAACATAAATTGTAAACCAACTTCCATCAAAAGTATTCTAGTCCAAGTGATTTCACTAATTGTAGTGGTCATCGTCTTATATTTGGCTTTTGCACTCGATCTGCACTAGGATACGAGATTCTCGCCAACATAAATGTAATATCCAGTAGTAAATTTTTGGTCTAAACTTCCTCCCTAGTTTGCGTCTGAGCATATCCCCTATACCATAGTCCTTGACCTGGAGCCTTTTAAAATATTTCAGAATCCGTTCAATAAGGTTCCAATGTTCCTTGCTTGGGATGTGCATGTGTTGGCTAACAAGATTCACTGAGTATGTGATATCTGGCCTTGTGATAGTAAGATAGATAAGTCTTCTCACCAAACGTTGATAGTTTGAGCTTTCAAGGGTGTGAGGATCTTTGGTGACTTCTTTATAGTTACTAATTATTGGGGTATCTGCAAAACAACATCCAAGCTTTCCTATCTCCTTGAGTAAATCTACCACATATTTACTTTGTGACATAAATAGCTCTTTCTTTGAACGAGAAATTTATATTTCCAAAAAATATTTCAACTTTCTCAAATCCTTTATATTAAATGATCTTTGTAGATGATCTTTTGTGTTTTGGATTTTGAGACTATTGCTTCCAGTAATGATTATATCATCTACATAGACCAGCACCAACACAATATCTCCACCATCTTTGTTGATAAACAGTGAATTGTCAGCTTTGCTTCTACAAAAGTTGTATTGTTTGAGTGCCTTGCTTAACTTGAAGTGCCACACCTCATGTGATTGTTTAAGTCCATAAATTGATTTCTTAAGTTTGCACACCAATGTGGAGTTCTCTTGTAGATGTCCAGGAGACAATTTCATGTAGACTTCTTCCTGTAAATCTCCCTACAAAAACACATTTTTCACATCCAATTGAAACAAACGCCAATCATAATTACATGCAATAGAAAGTAAAATCCAAATAGTATTCATCTTTACTATCAGAGCAAATGTTTCCTCATAACCTAATATTGAGTCTCAGTGTAACCTTTTGCAATGAGCCTAGCTTTGTGTCTCTCAACTGCTCCATCAATATTATATTTAGTTTTGAACATCCATCTACAACCAACTGCACACTTTCCTTATGGGAATTGCATTATCTCCCATGTCTTTTTTTTTGTTTTGGGCACCTAGTTTTTCTTGCATAGCTCTTGACCAGATGGAATTGTTTTGGGCTTCCTGATATGTTGATGGTTCTTGATCTCTTTCCATATTAGCTTGAAAGGCTGCATAATTAATAGAAAAATTCTTGAATGTTACTTGTTTCTCAATAGGATAAGCAACAACTTCATATGTGATATAATCCCTTAAATGACTAGGCACTTGGCTTATCTATTGAGATCTTCTAGGCTCCATCATCTCGGTCATGTTGGTCTCAATCTCATGTGTTTCAATGCTTTCAACTGGTTTGTGACATTGAAAATTTGTGGCTGCATTAGTTTGCAGGAATGGCAACTATGTCATCATATATGCTAATATTCGGTAAAATAGTCTCCCCTATCTAACTTCTTGGATGTAATGGCTCTTGAAATACTGCAATGACTCGTTAAATCTAACATCTCTGAAAATATTCATACATTGCTTATCAGTATTGTAGCACTTATAACCCCTTTTTATTGATTAAATATCCAACGAACACACACTTGCGAGCTTTGGGGCGAAGTTTGTCTCATTCAGATTTATCTATCATAGCATAAACAGTACTACCAAACACCTTTAGGTGGTTGTTGCCGATCATGCATCCTGTAAGAACATGAAGGGGTAATTTGCTCTTTAATTTGATGCTCGGAGTTCGGTGATCAAATAGCAAGTTGTCATGATCACTTTGCTCCAAAACTGTTTAAAAGGACACAAGACTAAAAAAGTAAGGAATGAGTGACTTCAAAATATGATAGTTTTTCCTTTTGACTATTTCATTTTGTTGGGAATTTTTACACGAGTATTGATCTACCATACCACTCATACTTTCAAAATTTTCAAAAAAGCTTATTTGAACTCGGTTTATCAGTTCTCAAGATTTGAATATGGGCATTATATTGATTTCTTACCATATTATAAAAAATCACAAATTTTTTGAACACTTGTTCATTGGAGTTAAGCAAATATAACCAAGTTACTTTATAAAAAGAATCAATAAATGACAAGTAATATCTAAAACCATTGTAAGGAACCACGGGGGCAGGCCCCGAAACATGTGCATGAACTAATTCAAAAGGTTTATTAGCAATCGTTTCAAGAGTCATTTTAGCATATTGACAATATCACACATATGAGCATCACAATGTTCATGAGGAAATAAAAGAGATATCACCCTATTGGATGGGTGCCCAAGTCTGCAATGCCACAAATGAAAACCAAAAGCATAACTAAAACTAGAACCAGCCACCATGGCAACGTTATTATTTTGACTAATTATGTAACCTCCATTCTCTTGTTTTCCTTCACCAATCATCCTCTTTGTCAACCTGTCTTGAAAAATTACATTGGTAGGAGAGAAAATAGCATCACAATTTAGATCATGAGTAAGCTTAGAAACAAAGATAAGATTAGATGCTAGATTAGACATATAAAAAGTTTTCAATTTGAACTTTGTTTTCCCAACACCAGCAAATTTAATGGAAGATCCGTTAGCAATAGTAACATTCTTGCTTTCAGTTTCATTTTCTATACTATTGAGAATATCATGAAAACAAGTAGTATGCTCCGACACACTTGAATCCATGATCCCAGAATTTTTTTAAGAGAGGTGTCCTAACTCATACCTGGTAGATTTCCAGATGTGGTGAAGGGTGATGCCGCAGTCATGGTATTGCAATCCTTCCTATTGCTGAGATTTTTTAACTTCGCCTTCTTTCCCATCTAATTATGCCAACTGAACTTGAGGACTATGATGTTGTTCCTTGAGATTGGTCTCCTTGGTTGCTAAGTTTCCCGTGTAATATCCAACATCTTTCATGTATGTGCCCTTCTTTTTTACAATAAGTAGGACGTTTGCCTCTACCACTGGTTGACTGATCTTCACTTTTGTCCTCACGTTTTTTGTTAACATCAATGTTAAATGCTACTTTTGAGCAGCATTCAAGTGTGAATTTTCCTCAACGATGTGACTACTATTCATGCTCTTGCTTCTCTTTTCTTCCCGAAAGAGAGTATTGCATACGGTGTCAAGGGAGGGTGGATCGGATGACATCAAGATCTGACTTCTTGCCTGCTCATAATCTTCTCCCAAGCCAGCTAATAACTTGAAAGTTCTCTCTTGGTCACGTTGTCTTAGTGCGAGCCAATACAGCTGAGAGTGGGGAATGAGAATCCATCTCATTTCACTTCCCTTCAAGAGTAGCTATATGTTCACTTAAAGACAAGCTCCCCTTTTTTAAATCATAAATTTTGTGTGCAAGTTGATACATGAGACTTTGAGAGCAGTACTATAATTTTCACTATATAATTCTTTTGCCGCATTCCATATCTCTTCCTCAGTTTCAAAAAAAATAAAAGCTCTCAGCTATTTTGGCATCCATTGAGTTTAGCAACCAAGAGATAACCATATGGTTATTGAACTCCCACTCCTCGCATTTAGGGTCGTCAATTTCAGGACTAGTTTTTTGCCATTGACATACCCTAACTTAGTTTCTTCCGTGAAGAAAAGAGTGGCAACCTTGGACCATGCCAAGTAATTCAATCCATTCAACGGGACATTAGTGATTCTGAGAGGAGTAGTACCTGTCTCTACGACAATATGCTGCAGCGTAGAAGACTCAGGTGCCAAGTTATTCCCATGGGAGGTGCTGATTGCTCCACCATTGTGAGATGGCATGATAAAGCAGATCCATCACCAGGTTCTAATGTGCCTCACTGCTCTCATACCATGATAAGTTTTGAGAGAGAGTAGAAAGAAGAGAATGCAAACAGATTTACGTGGTTCCGATCTGAAGATTGTACGTCAAGGAATCGAAGGTCACACAGTATGTGGGTGTTTACAAGAATATTTGAAATATGTATAGTAACACATCAACAAAGAAATATGCACCTGTTAAAAATATCCTGCGTGAGGCTTGCCAGATTCCACTCCTCAACACTGCCAGCAGTCAATTTCTTTTTTGCTTCCTCTTCTGGACACACGGAATGGGAACAAGGGGCAGAGGTGGTGGAGGACGCCGGCAACAATGGTAGCGGGGTAGCAGCTGGTGGAAGGCTGAAGAGGGAAAACCGGGGGAGATGAAGGGACAGAGCAGAAGGGAGGAGGACAGGGGACAAAGGGCGATGGTAGAAGGGTGGCATGAAGAAGAAAATGGGGGAAAGCAAGAGAGAGCCGTAAGGAGAACAGCTTTAATGGTTGCTTCAACATTGAGATGGTGATTTGTCAAATAAGATGAAAAAGAATGAAAATTGCAGAGAAGAAGGAAATATCAAAGGCATGATGTAATGTGGTTTACTAGTCTGGAAAGTTTTTCATCTTATATATAATTTCTCTACAATTTCATACAGCACAGCCTACAGCTACATTCTTTGTTGGATATGGTAATTGTATTATTCACTTTCCTTTTCATTACTGGAATTCTCTTCAATATTATCTGGTTGGCCCATTGTGTTTTTGTTAGGTTAGATGTGAGGGAAAATTTGTCGATCTTGTCCTTTCTGTGGCATGGTCTTACAATACTTTTTAGGTCACAAATATTGTGTTCCCTCTGTTCAAGCTTGGAAAGGAGGGCTAATAGCTAACAGTATTTTGGTTTATACATTTGTTTATAGGAGTTTTGGTTGCCATTCTTTTTTGTCTTTCTTCCCCTTTGACATTATTTTTTGTGTATATTATATGGTTGATATTTTTTGTCTTGATACATACACGTCATTATGCGTCTACACGCTATGCATCAGTTCACAAGCTTTGCACATCTCTTCACATTAACGCACTTAACAACATTGGAATAAACTAGTATGCTGAACATCGGGTTATTTTAAGGAATTGATTATCCCATTCTAGTGTCTCTTGTTTGATTGATCTAAGGAACATAAGAGGAATACAAATTACTCAACAGATGGTTGTTAATTGAACTACTAATTGTGTTAAACAAACTTAGTCATGGGATGTTACTAGCCATCCTAATAAGATTGACTAGCAGTTGCTAATTCATGAAATATAGTTAAAATAGTTTAAAATTCAGATCAGAGATAGATGTTTTTACACTAAAGAGAGACAGCTTTATGTAAATGCACCATGTCTGTAACAGCAGTATGTGAAGCTCCAATGAATTTGTGAATAAATAAGATAAGGTTGATTAGAGAGAGAAAGACAGGGCGATGAGAGAGAAGGAAAGGGCAATTTTATATATATATATATATATATATATATATATATATATATATATATATATATATATATATATATATATATATATATATATATATATAGAGAGAGAGAGAGAGAGAGAGAGAGAGAGAGAGAGAGAGACTATCGATTGAACACTTTTTGATTCTTCCAATCGATGGCACCTAATTCTCCCGGTGAGGGCACTTGGTTCACCTAGTGGAATCTGACATTGAGAGAGAGAGAACAAAGGCACAAAGGGATTGGACATCTCCAGGCGATCCTTCTCCTCTCTCTCTCTCTCTCTAGACCAGTTAACAAGATGTAATTTTATTTGATGGTCTGAGTCTCCCCATATATAAACTGGCATCAGGATTTCTTTGTAGTCTCCCCATATACTACCTTATTTATATAGTGGTACTTTATCAATTTTTACTTATTTACATATGAATGCTCATGCAAGATTAAAATTTAAAATACATACACCTTTTAACAAATTTTTTTTGGCTCCACCACTACCTCGTTATCCATCCAGCCTCCCTTGCTATCAAAAAACTGATCTTCGTGACCATTGATGATCAAGGCCAAAAGTCGTGGCTCCACCACTGCCTTTACCATCTCAATCGTGAAGCCCTCCCTTCCCTTGCTATCAAAAAACTGATCTTCGCGACCATTGATGACCAAGGCAAATGATGTACATGATGTTGTCAATGCATGCTTTACAAAATTCCAAGTGGATAAAGTCTTCCTCAAGAAAGGCCATCTAACTTTACCATAGGCCTTAATTAGATCTAATTTCATGAGGAAAGACTGGTCATGAGAATATTAATCCTTGTAAGATAAATCATGCAATAAGAAAGAGCACGCTTAAGAGGACATTTTTCCGGAACATTCCACTTTATTTCAATTATAAATGCATGCGTATTAGGAATTTAATTTAGGCTGTTTATTAGATCGGATATGGATTTGGCGTGAAAATTTGCATCCAGATCCAAGTTTAAATTGGTAACCGGGTCTCATGTCCAACCCAAAACCAAATATCGCAGGGGCTCGCTAGGGTTTCCCCGTTTTTATCTTCGCATTATTCTCTCGTTTTAAGTTTCCTTTCTGAAGCGGAGAAGAGGAGAGGGAGCAGAAGCATGGCGGCACCGAAGAAGGCGAGAGCCAGCAGGAACAAGGAGCTCATAAAGGGCGTGGGCCGGCTGTCGAGGTCGAAGGTGTACCACAAGAAGGGTCTGTGGGCGATCAAAACCAAGCATGGAGGGGCTTTCCCCACCCACAAGCCGTCGGAGAAGCCGACGGAGGCCAAGCCTGCCGAGAAGCCGCCCAAGTACTATCCCGCCGATGACGTCCCCAGGCCCATCCCTCGCAACCGCAAGCCCAAGCCAACCAAGCTCAGGTCTCTCTCCGTCCCTCTCTCTTCCATTCTGTAGATTAATTGAATATGCATCATATTTATGAGTCTGAAATTAACCGTTTTTCGGAAAGAGTCGTCGTGCTTTATTTTTCTGTAGTCTTCTTGAATCTATTCTCCTTGTGGTTTTTCTTTTCACCTGCTAGTGAGTCTTTTTGCTTGATTTTTCTGGCCCCTTAAATTGCTAATATGGAGGTTTTGGTTTTACTGGATATGATAATCTCTATTTAGGTTCCCACCCAATGATTTTTTCTGTTGGTATGTCACTGTTAAAATCTGACTTGTTTTGGAGTTTACAGTTGAAACATTGTGTGTTCCCAAATAGCGGACGGTTTTCGGGAGATCTCAACACTTCTAAATTCACGATTTTGAGTCCTCCCATCCTACTAGAGAAATTTGTTATTTTCTGATTTTGCTTTTCTTACGTCCTATGCAGGGCTAGCATCACCCCAGGAACAGTTTTGATCCTTCTGGCAGGACGCTTCATGGGAAAGAGAGTTGTCTTCTTGAAGCAGCTCCCTTCTGGGCTTCTTCTTGTTACTGGTACATATTGCTTTGTTTGAATAAATAGTTGAATTGTCAGCTATAACTTATAATGTCCAATTATCCATTCACAGTTATCTTGATTCTTTTTCTTTTTCAAATCATTACATTTGTTTCCCTAGCCTAGTATCTTACTACATGAGAAGGGTTGCTAAGGTTTATTCTGCTGCATTAATTAATCTTCTAATGGTACTCTAACTCGATTAGATCTCTGAAATGTAGGTCGGATTGGAAGGGCAACTAGGTTCCTGTCTGGTAGTACATTGAATTAGGGTGCCGCATGCATGGTGTTTGGGCTTGAAAATTTATACATGTCCTTGGTTTCCATCTTATATAGACGGATCTTTTGCAGTCAAAGGCAGTAGGTTGTCTGATTTTTTACTTTACTCATAATGGTTTAAAGTTTAAACTTGAAGTTCAAACGGTGAGAAATGTGGAGATGGTATGCAGGCATCACTGAAAAGAAAAAATAGTTGAAGAGGAAGCACAAACATAAGCTTAATCAAGATTTTGAAGCAAGTGTGTTTTAGATGAATTTAATCCCAGCCTCTCATTTTGACAAACGGTGAGAAGTGTGGAGATGGTATGCAGGCATCACTGAAAAGAAAAAATAGTTTAAGAGGAAGTACATAAGCTTAATCAAAATTTTGAAGCAAGTGTGTTTTAGATGAATTTAATCCCAGCCTCTCATTTTGATCTCACAAACTCTTGGGCAGGTCAATCATCTTGAGGTGATTCCTGGCTGGAAACATTTTGCAGCTTGTGCATGCGGTTGTCATGGGTCTGACTGTGACACATAGGCAGTATGAAAAGTACCAATATCAAGAGTCACCTAAAATAAAGTTTTAGTTTTCCAAACTTGTGCGTTAGTATTTGAGCACTAACTTGCATGCCTTTCTGCCCACGAGATTTGTCATGTCCCTTACACACATGTACAGTGGATATGTAGATTTGTATATTATTCTTCCTAATACACGTCTAGTTAATTTGAGGAATTCTGCAGCATTTCAGTACCACTGACTACTGTACTAGAGATGCAAATTAGATCATTTGACGAGATCAGTTTATTTCAGGTTTTCTATATAAACTCTCGGAAGTTATAGCTAAACGCACCATTACTCCTTGTTTTGAACTCTTTGTTATTCAATTTTTGTTTAGCTTTCAATTTCACTGTCTGCAGGACCATTCAAGGTGAATGGTGTTCCACTGAGACGTGTGAACCAAGCTTATGTAATAGCAACTTCTACTAAGATTGACATATCTGGTGTTAACGTGGAGAAGTTTGATGACAAGTATTTCACCAAGGAGGCTCAGAAAAAGAAGAAGAAGACAGAAGGCCAATTCTTTGAGGCCAGCAAAGAGGTTTGAAAAATATAATGCTGATTTATCTTGCATTGAGCCTATGTTCCTCTCATTTGCAGTTCTAACTCCAGTGCAAATTGAATTTTTGTTTCAGGAATCCAAGGTTCTTCCTCAGGGAAAGAAGGATGACCAGAAGACTATTGACAGCCAACTTATCTCTAAAATAGAGGCCGTCCCAGATCTGAAGGCATATTTGGCAGCTAGATTTTCTCTCAGATCGGGCATGAAGCCTCATGAGCTTGTGTTTTAAAGGGAGTCAATTGAGAAAATTTAGGCTTGTAGCATCATTTCGGAGAAAGTATTCTTTTTGTTTTAGCTATTGCTGGCTTACAATGTTTTCCTTGTGGTCAATTTTTGTTATCGGAGATTTCGTATCTTTTGTGTGGGAAATGTAGGTAACTTCCAAGTAATTCATCGAATAGACATGTTGCCATGCTCTTTTTCTCTTATATCCTTATTATAGTATTTGCAGGAAAATATGGTGTGGTATTTCCTGGTAAAATCAACAAAGGCTTTATCCTTCTCGCTATTCAATCTTAGAAGTTCATCTAGTGTTACAGTGTCAGCTACACGGCTTTATATGTACCATGGACCGGTGTCCGTTTCTCCCTCACATTCTTTTTCTGGACAGATAGGCAGCTACACGGCTTTATATGTACCAGGCTCTCCGAGGATGTACTGGGCCGTTGAACTCATTGTCCGTTTCAAGTTGAAGGTCTTGATTCAGGTTCAAAGTCAGTGAGATGGATCTTTGTTGGCGAAGCTATCTACTTCTGGTCCTCCGGACAGAAAGATGGTTCGCTTGCTAGCAATATGATGCCGAAAAGAAGATATAGCTTCTGTGGTCATTTGATATTCCTGCGTTTCTTAAGCCTTCCTGAAATTTCATGTTTAAATGGGAAGCATGGTTGCACTGCGTGGTGGTTAAGAAAATGAAACGTTCTTCCAGATCAACGACGTTTCGAGTGGGTGATGCACATGCACCGGTTGGGTTCAGGTGTGTGGGGTTTGAGAAAATAAGCATGTGTGTGCTCCTGCTTGCTTATCCATCTTTTATGTGCTGGAGGCCTTTCAATATGGGCGTTCTAATTGCAAGTGCATTTAAAAAGATTTTCTTAACTTCTTCCTGGCAGCCATTCGGCTATGTGCTGGATCTTTGACGTTTTCCTTTGCATCGCGTCATTTTTAATATCAGAATTTGCTGAAGAGATGTTGGACTGCCTAAGATTAGCTTCGAATGTGTTGGCCGGGCCTAAGTTTTTATTGTTGAAAGAGAAACAAGGAGATTTCTAGACATGAAACTAGGTAGCGTATGACTGTTTACCATGTTGTGTCTGTCGTCTATCGAGTGAGCGGCTAGTACATTTGATTTCAAGACGTTGGGAGGCAAATATCTCTTGATATTTGTTTTAAGTTTTAGAATCTTTAGATTGTGAATTAGTTCTACATAAATGAGATTTAATAGCATCTCCTTCCAAATATTACAATAGTATGGAGTTGTAATTAACCTACATCTGCGACGCTCAAAAATTGTGTCCTTATGTCTCCATTGCACGCGGACACATTATTTCTTCCAAGGGACTTCCGACCATACTGAAGATTTTCAGTATCTCGGCCACATATTTATGGCCACACTGTAGACCGCCAAGGCTTTAATCCGATTTGCTCGACCGGGCGCACAAGACCGATTGTTTGCCAGCCCAGTAGCTCAAGAACATAGGCTGCAATGGCTACCTACTCTTTAGAGCAATGTCAGTGAAGCATAGCTTTCCAATAACGAAATCGAAGTCAAGAAACAATCCCAAGCCATGATAAATCCTTTATTGAGTCAATAACTGGCAGAAATACAAATGATATGTTTACACTAAAACTACCCAAGAACACCTGATGCCCAGGCTGCAGGCACGATGCATGTCTTTATTGTATAAAATACGACACTTTGATTAGCGTAATCCAAGGAAAACAGCAAACTGAAAACCAAAAGAGAAGAATGATGATCGATACTGTAATACAAAAAAAGCTAGCAAACTCAAGAACACCATACCAAATTTATTGGAGCAACACCCGTATGGGCTCCTCAATCTCTCTTTGAAATCCTTGGAGCTGGCAGCTTTAGATGCTCTCAGAGCATGCTGTCTATTTTGGCAGGCAATCTCTTGAAGAAATTGCTTGGAACTGATGGTAACTTGCTCCTAAACCTTGGGTGCCTCAAGGTGTAGAGTCCTCCAACCAGAGCCACTACTCTGAAGGGTGTCACATACAGAACTACAGCTGCAATCAAGCAGAACAATATGAACAAGCTTGTAGCTCTTGGGTCTCTCCAACTCAGAAGAGATTGAAACCTCTCTCCCTGTGTTGCAATGTCCCCCACCACTGTCTGTATCCTCCCTGCAATGCTTCTGAGTCTGTCATAACGTATGCGGACTATGTCCTGAGGCTTCGACGTCGGGAAGGTGTCGAATTCCTCATCTAACTCATCAGCACTGACTGCCTCTGCCCAAGAGAGGCGTGTGTCCATATGAGGTGGATGCCTAGGTCTGAATCTATAATTCCACAGCCCAATCATGAACATGTACAGAAATACTGTTGGGAGGATCAGTTCAGGGTACCACACAAGGATCAAGAATAGCACATGAACCAGCACCGTGGTAATGGGGTTCCTCCAATGGCAAATATCAGTAAACCACTTGACAATGGAAATAAACCCAGAGAACAGGGATACGATTCTGAAGAAATTTGCTTTGCTCCTCCTCATACTCCACATGTGAGAGTCCACATCCAACATGTACTCCACGACCTCCTTCCTAAGAGGAGGTTCAGCCCTTCCCAGCCTTGCTGCAACGATGTTCATGGCTTGATGTCTTAGCATGTCAAGTTGACTCACAGTAAAAGGATGCAGGTAATGCATCTTGGGGAGCAAAGGGTGACCATAGATGTAGATCATATGTGCTATAGATAGACATGTGAACCTGACAGCCAGCTGAAGCTCACCCATTTTCTTCACCCCTGAAGGATGAAGAACAAGCAGGGGATATGAGTGAGTGTAGATCCTATCAGCTTCTAATGTTGAGAGCCGGATTCTTACCTTCCCTATCCTTGAATCTCTTGCTACGGTACCAACAGATGGTGCCTTCTCTGTACTACCAAGATGACAATTATCAAACACTCCTAAAGTGATGACAGTACATGGGTCATAGACTTCCCAGGTGTACTGCTCATTCCATTTAGGACTGAAGCTGTCTAAGATGGTTCTTGTTCTAACCCACTTCTGCCCATACTTTGCAACACAATAAGAATCTGTGGTGCCTTTGCCTTCTCTAGATTTCATGGGGAGAAGTCCCTTTGCACTTAATATGCCAACTTCTAAAATTCCTACAGGTTGCTTCCACAATTGCCTTGCAGTTGGTCGTTGGTCGCTAATGTACATGGTGGACTCATCGAGAACATGATAAGCACCTTCCAAGCAGACTCTTAGGTGAACTCTGCTTGAGAATTTGAGCTCTTTTCTCTTGTCAGCCTCCAAAACTCCAAAGCCGAACTTTTCCAAGTTAAACCAGCGCGAGTGAACTGGCCTGTGATCCATTCTTTTCTCGAACAATGTCAACGGCAGCACAATCTTTCCCAGCACGTCATCCCTCGTAGGGGTTACTCTGTCCTCCACAGTTAGCAAAAGCTGCTCCTCAAAAGGCTCTGCTGCAACAAAGACGAGATCTTCGTTCCAAAATGGAGTTGAGACTCGAGTGGAACATATTTTGGTCTTGAGCACCTGATTGCCCAGTTGGACTTTAACAAATGCCTCTGGGGACCTGCCCTTCTCATTTGGCTGCAAGTCCTGTGCTTCAATCACATTAACTCTAAGGTACCATAGTTTAGGGGAGACATACACCTTTGATCTGACGTTGAAGACTCCTTCGCCGTGAACAGCAGCGGCATCGCTGTGCCATGCTTCAGGGAAAGCTTCGTCTGCCTGGGTTCCCATCCACACAGCAAGCATGATCTCTCCCCTGACTTTGCCTTCACCTCGCCGGTCTTCTAGCCTGTACCATTGCGGTGCCAATGGACTATCAGGAGGCACTCTGGTGGGCACCTCATTGAGATCAAAGACTACTTTCCCAAGATAGTCATCCCTTCCTATCATCTCCTTATCCTTAACAAAAACCTCCAGCAGTGATGACTGTATCCTCTCTTTTGAGAAGGCAAATACTTGGTTCCATTCAGGATTAGGCTTCTTTTCAAAGTGCCTCGTTCTTCCCTTGTAGTTTCCAAGCTTTACCTCCACGTAAGGGTCACAGCTTCCTGTGATTACATTCGTTGGAAGATCTTTAGCCTTCACCACTCGAATGTAAAGGTAGTGAATCTGCTCTACGAGGTCATAGGTACTAGTGTATTTTTCTCCATTTCCCAGAATGCTTCCTCCTCCAACTGTCCATCTCTCCCCAAGTTGCGGAGTAGTGTCCTTCAATTTGTAGTCCTGATCGTGCTGCATCTGCTGCATGATTATCAGGCTTCTCTTCTTGCAGAGGTTTATTGAGCTTCTGCTTTTCTTGGTGATTGTCTGTCGATGGTATCAAAATTTTCACTTCCAAAGGCTACTTGATTTTTCTGTAGTGTATGGTAGGGATATGAGAGGTCAAATTGGTGTAATAGGACTGCAAATTGATGCAGTTACAGAAAAACTTGTGCTTGGTGTAAATAAAAACTAAATTGTTGGAATCAGCGTGTTTGATACCACTATCAATGGGCAAAGCAGTGTTACCTTTACTACTGCAGCACAAGGCAGGAAATTGTTGGTGGCGTTTATGGGGGCAGCAATGGCAGAGGTGAAGTTTCGGATTCACTTGAAGGGTTAGTCTATCCTTTATATGGGAAAGGAGCCAAACACCCACCGATTAAAATCTCTATGGAACTCCTCTGATTGATTCAGTTTGCCAAGAAAAGCTCCAGCAGGTCTTTCTTCATTGGTTGTATCTAGAAATATAGATGGTCTGGTTAAGAGGGGAAGCATATAGTTCGCCTGAATCATCAACTTCTCACACTAAACTGGTTTGAAGCCTCAGTCAAGGCAGAGTTTTGGTTTCCCTGTTCATGAAAACGACCTTCTATTTATGTGCTGGAGGGATAGGGATGTCCTTCCTTCGCCGTGGGATCATGGACATCCATAACTTCGACAACCAGCTTCATCTTTATGCTTGTCTTGCTCTTTACCCTTGTGCGCGGAAACAGGTGCTCTTCTCTCTACAAGGAAGCCCAGGTTACCAATGGGAAGCAAAGCTGTTTGTTCACTTGAGATCTATAAAAAGCAAAAGAAAGAATGCCTTGGAGTGGGAATTTTGATCTGTTTACTTTCATTTTAAACTGAGGCACTTTTTCTTGAGGAATAAGAATCGAAGCCTCTGGGCATGTGAATTCAGAGCAGGGTGCATATTTGGATCGATTCTGTAGATGGGAGTTTTGCAATTCTAAGCTATATAATAATGAAATCCAATTCTCTTCATGCGTTCAGCTGATCTAAATCCAAACCATCTGAATCTTTTTTTCTTTTTTTAAAGGCTGCATGGTAAGAGAAACTAGAATTTACTCTAAACTTTTTGACGTTCCTAAACACCCATATGTTAGTTAACTTAAGGGGGCAGTTGACGGCCTTGAATTTTGATTGTAGAATTAAAATTCTAGAAACAAAATTCTACCTCAAACTGAAATTAGAATGAAAATTCTAGTCCTAGTTTCCTTTTATGTTTGGTAGCCTGTAATTTACGTTCTAGAATTGAAAACCATATGTGTTTGAAAAAGTAGGAGTTAAAATTTTATAATTGATGAATTAAAACCGTCGTGACATATGCCCCACAGAAAGATGAAAAAGTTCTAAAATTCTGAAACTAAAATTTCCATCTCAAACACTAAAATCACAATTTCAGAATTTGATTCAATAATGCGCTTACAATTGACGAACCAAAATTCTTTGTTTGATAGAACAATTCTCATTTCATAAAAAAGTGAGAATTCATTCTAGAATGCCACAATTCTGGTATTATCAAACACTCCCTGTAAGATTATCTACCCTAAAGAATTATGTACAAGTGTTATCTGTCAGTCTCAGCCTAGCATTTTACATTATTATATGACACCTCATTCTTGTATATATAGAAACTCATATTGGCTACATAGGAGCCGTGTTTCAACAGAAATTTCCATCCTAAGAGGAATCCGTCTCTCTCTCTCTCTCTGCTCACTTTGTGGGTTTTTGGATTGGAATTCTTTTCTTCTTTAGCAAGGTCTAAGCAACTGCGTGAGATGCTCAAAGCAAGTGCGCTACCAAAGTAGGGAGCTTTAGGCGGAAAAGCAAAAAGAGAATGGATACTTCATAACACAGATGAAGGTACTTTTTAGCCTTCTTTATTCTCTTTGCGTAGGTCACGATCAAGACGTCGCTCAAATGTTTATACAAGGATGTAAACTGGTTGGTTTCGGGTGGGATCAAATATGTAAACCAAATTCGACTTAACTGGATTCTATCTGTTCAGATCCAGACTCGAACTTTGGGTCCAACTTGTATCAGATCTCGAGGCAGAAGATTAGACTTGGATCTGGATTAGGTGATGAAGCTGCATACTTGATCTGAAACCATCAATAATAAGATCCAGATTTACTTACCACATCCAACTGAATAGATTTGAAATGGAATGGACAGTTGAATATTTCTGATCCATTAGATAGCTTCTCAAATGTCACTTCACGAAGGCTGCTCCACACTTGATTCTTAGCCAAAAGTACAAAGCCTGCTCATTGTCGTCAAAATGAGACTGGGTCTGCCTGGATTGCCCAACACGTATGGTATCAGTGACTTGCCCGAATGAGACAGACTTCTAGAACTTTAATTTTTCCTGGATTTTTCTAGATTTTAAATTCTTTAAATTGATTTTGTGTTGCAAGGCATTTCTCTTGAACATCTTCCTCATAAAGTATTTATAAATGTTACTTCCCTTATGGGCCATCGTTTGAACATTATATATTTTAGTAAAATTCACAAGAAGAAATCATAATTTTGAAAATTGTAAGAAAAAGTAGAACTTTTTTGGAATAAGTGAGAAAAAATGCTAAATTTACGACAAACTGCTGAAGAAAATAATAAAGTTTCACCTTGTGGAGTCTTCTTGAACTCTCACAACATTCGATTTGCGTATTTTTCAAAGGAAGTTAGAAGACCCCATACTACCAATCTCAACTTTGTCCATCAAAACGGGTTAGAAACTTTAACAGTTGTAGCCTGTAATCTTACATCTCTACACGTAGGATTTATATATAACGCTAATGAGGGGATTCACACAAGGGGATCTGTTAGAGATTTCACCATTAAATTAAATTATTTGTGTAAAGGATACATCTTCTAGATGATCATAGACATGGTTGTCAAGTGGGCCACACCGAATGCTAATTAGGGTTCTACATGTTAAGAACTTTTGAAGCACCCGCGCTAAGATGAGCATCTTTATATATATATATATATATATATATATATATAAAAGATCACTCGCCACCTGAGCGTCATACTGGTTCAATGCTCGGCACTCACTTGATCTTAAATGATTGAACAATGCTGTTTTTTAAAGAAATAAAAATAAATCGATGCATGACTCCCCGTAGGGCCTTTGGCACCAGCCATGCTAGCAAAGCATTGCTAGGGCTGCACACGAACTGAGTCAAGCTGGTTGGCCAGCTTGAGCTTGACTCAAAAGAATCAAGCTCGAGCTTGGCTTATATTCGGGTCGGGCTCCATAGAACAGGATTGAGCTCGAGTTGACTCGATTCGCTTAATTATTTTAATTCGTTTATGTTCATTCACCATGTCTCGTTTCTTTTAACTCGTTAACTCAATTTAACTGGTTTCTTTTAGCTAATTCAACTATGAATGACTCAACTATGAATGACTATGTAACACGAAGTCTAAAAAAATAATGTACATATTCTGCATCCAAACACCCCTTAAAGGAAAACTTAGAAATAAGAAAATCGCTCATCCATAACACATTTATGTAGTAATGCAAAGTTGAGTTTCTACAAGCAAGTTTGAGTTGAGCCCGAGTTGGAGGCAGTGACCCACCCCTTGCAGAAAAGGGGCAAACTGGTTCACCTCCCCCACCATCGTTTTTTTTTAAGATCATCCATTAACATCAGATGGTCTTCATCGAGCGCAAGGATACTAATTTTGTGTAGTTCTTATCAAGTGCCACTGAAAACAGTTGGTGGGAAGAAAAATATGCGATAGAAAATGCTAGTGACTCCTTTCAATGGCAGTATTTGTGTATGGCACAAATGCATACCATTTATAACAAATACAATTTGCCTCCAAAAACCTTTTAATGCTACTCAGAAAGTGTTATTGTCATTTTTTTATGAACATGATCAAAGTGTGTTTCAGAACAGTGTTTGAAGCACCATAGTTTGTTTGTCTTGGTAGTGAAGAAATGCTGAATGATTTTCTATAGCAAGGATTAAATGCCGCTAAAAAGTGTTTGTATTGACACATTCAATGTGTCATTATATGGTATATGGTGGATTGTAAGTGTCAAGGAAGCTCAATGACACACATTCATATGCCATTGTTAACATTTAATGTCATATCTGAAGTTCTGAACTCTCACTGACTTTTCAATTGCACATATTTACATGCCATTGTTGATGTAGTGTAAGAAGTTGAGGGAACCCTAAAAACCCTTCCACTACAAGGAAATACAGCTTATAGTTTCAAATATATATATATATATATATATATATATATATATATATATATATATTAATTCAAAAAAATTGGTCTTTATTATCCACATAATTTTGTTTACACAACTATTTGAAATTTAATACTAGCATAAACTGAACTTGTACTAGGACTTTATCAGTTGAGTGCTTCTCTTGAAACCAATCACACCAAGAGCTTCAACTCCCTGCATCATGAAGTAATTGATGTTTTTAGTTGTAAGGAGTATGACTGAATCTCATGTTTCAACAGCAGTAGCACCAACTAGCAGTACTCACAGATCACCAACCAATGACACAAGCTGCCTACAAGGGAAACAACATTTATAAAATACTACAACAATGCACCAAGTATTGCCTGAAAAGAATTCATTCTCAGATCACAAACAAATAACAAATATGTAAAAATGTACAAGCTTATGTATTAATACAAGCAATGAGCCAAAACACATGCATTTGAAAACAACATAAATGAGCCAAAAAAACAAATGGAAACTGGAAAATTAACGTCACCTATTCAGCAAGTATGTGTTGCAAGATAATTCCCATTATAGCTTTCATTCTTTAGAAGAGAAAATGGTTGAGTTTCTTCACAAATTATATAAAAGCAAGCTAAATATTCAAATGGCTGAATACTTTCCTTAGTAAAAAAAAAAAACAAGAGAAATGCAGAAGCATGATACGCCGTCCTCCAAAAATTGCTTGTGAAGAAATATAGGTTTCCATCTTAGGAACTTGAAGTCCAAAAAGATCCACTGGTTGAAGCGAAGAAAGGTAAAACCACCTAAAAGCTCATTACCATAAATATCTGGCAACATTGCAGAATCATTAGTACATTTACCAATTAAAAGAAGGGTTGCACAGATATCAAATGTACATCCTAGAAGGGTTGCACACATATCAAACGTACATTCTAGTAATTCCTTTCATCTGCTGCCAACAAATACACCAAGTCAATATCGATCATTTGTAACAGCAGTGCCAAGTTGAATTATATAATAAATCTAGAGACACACAAATGACAATAACAAAGTCACACATGCCCAAATGACAATAACAAAGTCACACACATATGAAAAAAGGCATCATCTAACTAAAATAAGGCCCAATTTTACAACTTATGCTAATCAATGGACAAATGAAGATCTTAAAATGCATCCAACAATTCACAATAAGAAACTCGTTAGAAGGGTCCACCAATCTAACTAGATCTCCTCAAGACTATGGTCTGTTATACTATACAAAAACGAAGCATGAAGACCAACACATGTCTAATTCATAACAATTTCACAACTATGTGAAACTGATGCCCCATTTAAACATACGAATAACAAACATAACTTGCTAAAATAAATAAATAAATGTAACATAAAATTACATATGCAAACATCATTTGATCCTATAATATCATTTTTTACTTTGACCAATGCCCAATTTGTTTATTTGCTAATGTGGTTACAAAACATTCATTTTTTCCAAATATATTGAGAATTACTTTAAATATAATTGTGTTCTTTAATTAAAAAATAAAACATGGAACACACATACGTACAACAAGACAACTTCTTGTATCTTCAGCTAGGAGAGAACCCTTGCTCACAAATAGTGCTTTACTGAATTGTTGTTCATGAAACTTTTTGACTTTTTAAAGTGCCTAAAAATTGTACTTCATATTTGTCATTTAATGATTTGTTTGACATCTCACCGATGTGTTTCTGATATTAGTGATACCAAAGAGACTCATACAATTTGCAGTTATGGTTAAAAAAAAGCAAAAAAAGAGTTTCTTAAACTCATGCATGTTAAAATAAAAATTTCTGCTTTGAGGGGGAAAACATTTCCATCCCTAAGGCATTGTGTTAAAGTTCTCGTTATTGTCATAACCCTATTTACAAAATATAAAAGGGATGGGAAGAGTGGGTTTCAGATCTTTATTGGGTCTAGTTCTAATGATGACTTTTCCAAGCTCATTACAAGTAAGTAACTTGATTAAAAAAGGATCAATTGTTAATAGAATCTAATGACTATTTTGGGTATTTTTATCCTAGTCCCAACAGTTTTCATGTATCATCTCCTCCCTCCCAAGAACCACCTTGTCCTCAAGGCGAAAACTAAGGAAAATACTACTGAATTTTGACTGAATGTTCCCATGTTGGTGGTTCGATTTCCTTACTAGCCCTTTCAGTCAATCACTCTATGTTGTCTATTCTTACCTTACTTTGGTCCAATATTTTGAAAGGTTGTGGTTCTTTAGTATTTGGTGGTCCTGTATATATAGGTAAGAGTAAAGTTTCCTCTTTTCCCTTAAACTTTCTTAATTGAGAACATGGAACACATGATTTATATCTTATTTTTTGAGCATATCAATATGTATGCCATGATTGATTACTTGTAACACTTGAAATGGACCTCATACCATGGTGGCAACTTGTTTCTACCTTTGTGACACCCCCCTTTTATAGCTGATCTTTTTTTAGTAACACCAGATCGCCTACTTGAGAGAATTGCTCATGACAATTGCAATCATAAATATGCTTCATTTGATATTGGATCCGCTTGAGGTTTTCTTTCGTAATGTTGAATATTTCATCATAACCGTGGAATTGTCTGTCAATTTCAACATTCCTTGCACTATGTCCATTGTGATGAGTGATGCTGGGAGGGGTTTCCCATATATAGCCTCACAAGGTATCATGTCTATCATGGAGTGCCGTGAAGTATTATATGAATATTCTGCCTATGCAAGGATTTTCGACCAGTTATGTGGCTGCTCAATTGTGAAAAATTGAAGGTATTATCAAGGGCACAATTGACCACTTTCATTTGTCTACTGGCCTGTGGGTGATAGGCTGAACTAATGTGCAACTTAGTTCATTGTAGTACGTAGTATTCTTGACATATAGAGCTCAAGAAAGTAGAATCTCTATCACTTACTACAGTTTAAGGCATCCCATAGAGTTTCCCCATCTGCAATGTAAAGCTTCTGCCACCAATTTTATAGTATAAGGATGGCTTAATCAAATAAATGGTTATACTTTGGCAGATGATCCGCTACTATAATATTTTTTTCCTTCTGAAGTAAACAATCCTTCCAAGGATCCATTGGGATGTCCTTCCATATTTGTTGTAGTAAAGAGAGTGGCTGCATGAGTCCATGAGGTTTTGTGGCTTTATATTTGTTTCTTTTTGACACAGCACATAGTTCTGAACAAACTGATCCTCTAGTGCATCCCTTTCCAAAAGAAAACTGATTGAAGATGCTTGTATGTGCAATCTACTACTACATGTCTAGCTTCAAGAGAGTTGTGAAAGTGTTGCAACAATATCAGAATTAAGGGAAAATATAGTAAGAAGTAGATGTGAACTTCATGATATAGCTGCAACTAGTTCTTCATCTTAAATTTGCTCAAGCTGCTGAGTTTTTCATTGGTAGGTTGAATTAATTCTTACAGTTTTGGAGAGCAATTGTATTCCTCCATTAGCTCTGCCTAAATATTGGAAATGAGAGCTCATGTCAAGCACACATCACCAGTTCTAGCCATCTCTCCAAGCTGAGAAATGGCATCAACTACTGAGTTTTCTGCCCCTTATATTTGATCAACAAATCATATCTCAAAAGCATAGTGACTCGCTTTTGTTGCTTATGTGTAGAGATTTTTTTTTGAGTGATTAAATATTACAAACTCTTATGATCAGACGGAACAAAAATCTCATTGCAGCAAGGGCACAATTTTTGAATGGCAAGCACGATCTCCTTTAACCCTAGCATATGCTAACACAGTCTAAATTCAGGTGACATTGCTTTGTTAAACTGAGATAAAGGATATCCTTGCTGCATCAAAACTACCCACCCCATTGTTCAATAAGTTAGTTTCCACCAAAACCTCTTACATAAAATTAAGTGGGTGCACATTTTTTAAGTTGCTAAATGCTCGTTCTTCCTCTTCTCCAATGAAAGTCATCATTCTTTAATAGCATGATAAGTGAAGATGCAATCTAGACATAATGGCATATAAATTGCCTCAGACTTACAAATCCCCTTAGGTTCTTGATATTTCCTGGTCATGGCAATTCCTCCACTACTTGAGTTTCCATATCTCTAGCTGCTTGCCCTTGTGAGATTATGTGCCTCAAATAAGTCAACACACTTTTAGCTGAAATTGCGAATGTAGCATATAGCTTATGTTTTCACAGAATTTTCAACACTTGACGTCTCACAAAATTCTCTTCCCATTATCCTGCATCCTCATTTGAACATCATTATGAAGAGGAAACATGTCTCTGTCAGTGTCATCTTCATCTTTACTCAACAAAAAATTCTGGAATGCCTGCCAGTTTCCATTATCAACATCCACACATTTAGATGACTCCTCCTTTTCATATGAACTGGAGACATCTGCAGCTTGCAGATGCTTCCCTTCTTCCTTGGTTGTTCTTACAGAATCTTTATGCTTCCTTTTCTGAAAACTTACTGGCACTTCTTCTTCTTCTTCTGCTTCAGAACCAGATCCTGATTGAGATTCAGCATCTCCAGAATGCTCTCTGTTTGAAGTAATATAATTATATTAATATATCATCAAAGGAAACCAACAATATTTTTCTTAAGTGGGTGTTAAAGACCTCATTCATGAGGTTTTGGAAATTGGCTGGCATGTTTATTAGCAAGAATGATATCATGGGGAATTTGTAGTGGCTCTCATGAGTGCATAATGTCATTTTATACACCTCTTTTGCCATCAAAATCTGGTAATATCCCACGTGTAACTTAAGCTAGGAATAGTATGTGGCTGAATGCAATTTGCAACAGCACATCAAACTTGAGGAATGAGATGTTTATTTTTCTTGATGATGTAGTGCCCAACTATTCACACAACAATGCCAATACCGTCCTTTTCTACAGGAATTGTGTGGTGTCGCAAAAGGGCAGCCACTAGACCTAATAATCCCTTCCTAGAGCATCTCTCCCATGAGTCAATCTATCTCATTTTTTTGAGATTAAGCATATCGATTAGGCTAAACAATAGTAGTTGCCACTCCACTCTCCAATGGTATGCAAAACTCATGTCCACATTATAGAGACAACCCCTTATATTGCTGGAAGATGTCTTTACATTTTTCGAGTAGGCGCTGCAGATTAGGGAAGTATTGTCATCCATCTTTGTTCCCTTTCTCCCATATGTCCCTCTTGGTTGACACCTCCAACAATAATCAAAACACCATGCTGGGCATTTTCATCATTTTTCTATTGTCTCTCCTTTCTTCTTTATTATACGACTATATTTTTGTATTTTAAGTATCACCACCTCCCCCATTATGACTAAAGTCATTGCCATACCCATGAAGCTCCCAGTGACCTGACATAGGGACCTTAACCACTGCATCCCTAACATTATGTCTGCTCCTCCCATAGGCAACACATGTAAATCCAATTCAAACTAAGCTTTTGCATTTCAAGTCATAGACTAGGATATCTTCCTTCACTTTCCAACATGTTCCTGTCATTGACTACCACATCAAGACAAGGTTGTGTCAATGCTGCTACCTGCGTTCTTCGCAGTCCATTGACACACAAAGTTGTGTGTTGACCCAGTATCTATTAATACACATTGTTCATCTTCTCATTTAGATGGCTTGACAAACTTGGAGAATATCTACTCCCAATAATGCATTCAGAGATATCTCTGGCTTTTCATTGTCTTTAGGGAGCTATCTAGACAGTTCCTCAAACTCCTTATCAGTTCCTTAATGAGGATGTGGAGTGTCCGAAAATGGTGCCCTATGCTCCATTTCTCATTGAAATTGTAGCATAACCCCCAGTTGCTTTCTTTCAGTTGCTCTCAAGAAATCTCGACCACTTGCTTGGAGCATTATGCACCTATTGTTCTATCTTCTCCATCACCCTTTTCCTTCCCTCCAACCTCTGTTCTAGCCTATGTTGTCTGGTCCATTGTGATTCTCAATTGTGCATCTATATTCTTTTGAGCATTTCTTATGCCAGCCTACCACTTCAAAGCATTCCTACAATTCTTTTTAGTAGGTAGTTTTGTATCTTTTTTTAGCGCTCTCTTTAAGCCCTTCGATCAATGCTCAAGTTGGCACCTCTTTCAGCCAACCCATCACCATGTTGATAATGCTTCAAATTTAAATCTAATGATGCCTCACTGACCTAACATACTTGATCCTAGACAACTCTAAACTATAATCAACATCTGCAGAGGGGCCGAACCTGATCATGATGGCCCTAACAAATTCAAATCACAATGGTCAACCAGTTTAGGTTTCATACAATTAGAACAACCTAACGGCCTCACATTCCAAGTGAATGGCAGACAAAGTGACCATTGATGGTAGGTAATTGACTAGCAAGCAGAGAAATGCTTTTCCTTGAAGGTCCTACTAAGGGGATCTTCTACCATAGATTAAAAAAAAAAAATTTAACTTAGGGCCTCCAAGGTGGGAGAAGGCTTCTTCTCATGGTGCCTCCCTCCCGTTTTTCTATATCTATCATGTCTATTTTATCATCTAAAGGCATCATGCAAATGTGGTACAAAACCCTCCTGGTTCCCTTTGATGCATTGGGTCCTCGGTGAAGACCTTGACCCCTTTCTTCTGATTGACTCTATCAAAACAGTTGGTACAATAAATCCTTACACTGCCTCTGGTCACTTTGTATTTTCATCATCAGGGGGTTGAGGCCACTAGCATGATGTTTTGTTCGACTGCTCCCATTCATCATTTGATGCTCCTATTCATGGTACCCATATGCGGTTTTAATTCCTCTAGGGCTGCCATGATGTCATTATTGTGATTGCCCCTTGTGCAGTAATTTTGGGCTCTAATATTAGTTGTTACAAAGGCAATATCAAGAGACTTATATAGTCTACAGTTAGGGTTAATCAAAAGTAGAAAAAGAGTCTCCTCAAATCATGCATGTTAAAACAAAGCTTTCCGTTCGAGGGAGAAAACGTCTCCAGCACTAAGGACCCCAATTACACCATATAAAAGGGATGGGCAAAGTGGCTTTCAAATTTCTATTGGGTCTAATTCCCATGATTACTGCTCCAAGCCCATTACAAGCAACTCCATAAAAAAACTATTGACTATTGATAGGGCCGAACAACTACTTTGGTTATGTACCCTAGTCCTAATGGTCTTCATGTATCAGTTTCATTCTACTGTCATCTTCTTTGGCTTCTTCAAGAATAGGCTAGAAAAAGACAACCATAAAATTTGCTTTTTGTTATCAAACACAAAACCCAATCAATACTTGTACAATCAAGCTTTAGGCATAAGACAAAATGCAAGAAAAAAAGTGCATATGCGGGGGAAAGTTGGAAAGACTGATAACCTATTCTAGGATGAAGTACTTTTAGGATCTAATTGCTAGATAATGTATTGGAATTTATCTAAGAAATCAATGAGACTTGGACCCAATGTGATGTTGAAAGGTGTAACACAAATTATTAGGATGACTGGGATAGTACTGGCTAAGAGTTTCAGAGAGAGAACAAAATCACTTCATTATGCATAAGATTTTTAGGGTTACACATCCTTAAGCTTATATACAAGAAAAGTGTCTTAGTTCACTTAACTCGTAACTCGAAACGGTACAAAGCAACTTAAGTAAAACAAGTCTAAAGTGTCTCAAACCGAGACATCACAAAAGCAACTTAAAATAAAGTACTTAAAGCAAATGGGCACTGGATCCAATTTGATTTCGCCCGCTCCAATGTTTCTCAGACTTGTGGGTCCAAGGGGTAGGGCTGCACACGAGCCGAGTCGAGCTCGAGCTCAACTCGGCTCACAGAGCTCGAGCTCAAACTCGACTCGAACTCGAGCCAAGCTCCCTGACACAAGCTCGAGCTCGACTCAATTATACAGAGTCGAGCACGAACTCGACTCCCTTGACTCGATTAACTCGTTTATGACTTGTTTTTTTAAACTTGTTTATGTCAACTCGTTTAATTCATTTACGACACCAAAGCAAATTCTATGGTACAACTACAAAAGGAAAAATGCAGGCAAACAAAATCCACTATGCTTTGTGCATTTTCTTGATCAATGCCATCGGCCTTCTATTCAAACCTCTCTGGAACCTACACATTCGTCAAATAGATGGAAAACCATATAAAAGTGAGAGAGAGAGGAGGAGGATGGAAAAGAGAGTGCGAAAGATACAAACCATCTTTGAGCCAGGGCATGGAAGAGTTTGACAAGCTCCTCTGTGGGCATGTCAAGGAGGGCATCGAGATCAACTCCCCTAAAACTGAACTTCTTGAACATCCTCCTCTTCATCTGTCTGCCGGTGACCTCCCTCTCGACACCCACCTGTGAAAAAAGCACTAAACATGTATGGCAGAGCTTCAAAAGAACGCTAGGGTTTCAGGGAAAGGCGAGAAGAGAGACTAACCAGTATAGTGGTCGGACTCTACTGGATGGTCGCATTGTTACCCAAATAGCTACGTGAAGGCGGAACCCTTATTGCCTCTTCCCATCGCGAGGAGAGGTGATTAGAATCGAAGGAACCCTAACGTTAGCCCCAATGTCCCTTCCACCGCTTTGGCGCTATTGCACATCAAGTGACTGGTGGTGGTCATGGCGTGTGCGGCGGTGAGTGGTAGAGTGGTAGCAGATCGGTGGCTTGATGAGCTGGTTCATATAATTAAGGGAAACGATTTTCAATAATCGAGCCGAGCCGAGCATAAACGAGTCGAGTTCTTACAACTCGAACTCAACTCGTTTATTGATTCGAGTTTAACTTTCATCTCAAACTCGACTCGTTTATAAATGAGTCGAGTTCGAGTCAAGTTTTTCCGAGCGAGTTTGAGTCGAGTTTTTTTGAGCGAGTTCGAGTCGAGCCCGAGTTGGCTCGACTCGTTGTGCAGCCCTACCGAGGGGCAACTCTCATGGGCTACGCCCAGGCTCTTCCACAATGATGCTTTGTGGCTAGCTCTTGCCTAGGTTTACACTAGGCTGCTCTGTCGCTATGGTTAAGATCTCGGCACCTGCTTTGGTCTGGCCTAAACCGGGTCCCGATCCACTGTCTCGCTGGTCGTCAATCTCTATTGAACTCGACTCAAGCCCTGTCTCTTTCATTTCGGCCTTTGCTACTCCACCCTCACCACCCACTGCAGCTGCTTGTGTTTTGCCTAAAGGGAACTCAAGTGTTGGTCCCTTAACCTTGCCTAGGTGTCGCGTGGTTTCACCCACTCGCGCGCACTTGGCTCGACGTATGTAGGCACCCTGGTTGCTTCGGCCTTCTTCGCTCAGCCACCATTGGCCAGCCTTGGCCCATCACACTGCCATGCTACAGTGGCAGGTCTCAAGCTCGCCCTTGGCCACTTCCTCGTGCCGCGCTCGGCCGAGCACCCCTCGGCGTTAGCAGCAATCCTCGCACACTGCTTCTTTGGCTTACGGTCATGCTCGACTGCATGTTGTACCTCGGTCTACTGCTCTCGGCGCTGCACACCGAGGTCAACCTCACAAGGTACTAGGGTTATCGGCCTGTCTAGCGGTATTCAACGCGCTCAGCTGCAGTCCACGCCGTTTGTCAACTTTGTACGAGTGTCTTCAGCCATACTACCGGTTGGCCTCGACGTTGCTAAGATTAGACACGTATCAGATTCACCCTCCTTAGATCGAGCTTGACCCCAAGCTCGCGCTAGATCGTTTCCTTGTGTGATCGGACCATGCCCTTCCTGCATTACCATACTAACACATTCTTGCCCTGGCCCGTAATCTCTGGGTAATAAGCCTAGGGAGGTCCTATGCTGGAGAAATACTCGTCATGACCCTCTATGGTACACCATCGAGTTAGTCTGCCCCTAACTAGTGTTTGGCTATCTGTCCTTTTTTTAGGATCGTAGTCCCTTGGTATCTGCCCTAGTAAAGACATCGGCTGCCCATGAAAGTGTTTGGGCGCTTGTGGATTCTCCAGCACAACTCGCGCTTTGCCCTTGTCATGGGCTTGCCATAGACGTCCATCTTTTGGACCCTCACTTTCTCCCACAAGAGGTAACTGTGGATCCACGTTCATCTACACTTCTGCTATGTTTTCTATTCTCGGATCATGTGGTGGGGGTGGGGGCGAGTGAATTGATCCTCAGACTCGGATCTCTAGGGGACTAGGTGGTTCCCAATGGTCTGGCGTGCAGTCCTCAAGATCCGTAGGTTTAGATCTTTTCATGGCGTTGAAAAAAAATCCTTCTTTCCGTGCAGCCTAGAGCTTTTTTCTCATGTTCTCTTTGAGCATCCAGTAGTTCGGTTCCTTTCTTAATAAGCTCTAGAGTTGCTGCCCGTTGTAGATTGTTCTTCGAGTGTGTCGTGTAAAGTGTACCCAACTCACTAGTATTGCCGCAGCCATCCTCCTTTAGTTTGGACGCACCCTAAGGAGTGAAGGCCTACGGTAACAATGTCTTCCTCATGGCGGCTGTGTTACCTTCAACTGCCAAATCCATGGCGATGTCCCTAACTAGAGCATTGGCTTCCCCGTTTAAAGCTAGCTCACCCTCGGCAATCTGCACTTTGTCCTCCCTATGACAGCCCAAGGCTTCGTGTTGAGGAATGGGGTCCGAATTAGGGGATGTATCCAGTAAATGAGACTCAGATATATGTTCTCGGTCTAGAGCCATGGGTGATTCCTCATTATGACAGCCATTGGCGCCAAGTACAAGCTCATCTCGGATTTGACAATGGATCAGCTCTATCCCATCATTTGGCAATATACTCTCAAGATGGGCGTGTTCATTTGCTTCTTTCAAGCCTTCGTTGGTTTCAGCTAGAGTTTGACACATTATGTCAATTTCTTCTAATATCTCCCTGTCTATCATAAGCTCTATATTGCAAAAACTGAAAACACTCAACCTTTTCTCCCATTGGCTCCAGCTGGGCACTAGTTGTAGCCAATTTTGGATCAGCTAGAACTTCTGAAGTTCGAGTGACACCATTTGTAATCGTAGCCAATTTTGTCAACACATGCAGCTCTTGAATAGGCTGATAACTTTCCATTGAGATCTTCTCCGAATATGTCTACCTATAAGTCTTGAAGTTACCTGTTTTCTTTGGATGGGGACCCGAACTAGCTGTGAATGGAGTTAGATGGTTGTGGTACCCGTGGGATTGGAGTTACCACTCATTTTGCCTCCTTCATCTTTGGAAGAAAAAGGGGTCATGGCCCTTAACATTTCCTTGATTTTTCCTTGTTCATCGAGTTTCCGAAGTTGTTGTTGGCACTCCAAGAACTCGTGACTCATCTGGTGTATTTCATTCTCAAGGAATGAGACTTCCTCAATAGACGATGTATATGACTCACTTGATGGATCCGAGTTGTCACTATCCTCACTAGATGTCTCTGAATCATCGTTATCTTCATCGGATTCCGAGGAGGGCTCTTTTTTTTCTACAGCCACTTGAGATGGTATTGTATCCAACATGAAGTGTTGGCTCAAGGATCCAACTTTGATGGCTTTCCCCGGGTAAATTTGCACCCACTGTTGAGGTCTTACCCCAAATCCTGCCACACTAATTCTGCCCACATGTGTCACATTGGCGATCCAAATTTATCGGGTAGCCTTGTCTATGGCAAGTTAAAAATGATGGCCCTGAAAAACTAAATCACAATCGAGGTTTCGCCCCGCCATGATATAAACAGGCCTTCAACCTTGATCCATATTTGCTCCGTGGATCAACATGATGTCCTTCACACATTCTCCATTCTCATAGGTGTTGAAAACCATATCCATATCCGATTTTCTGAGACATGTACCCATTTCAACCAACTACTCTATATAAACTACCAAAACAAATTTCTAACTACTGAAATCAAACTGCTCAAAAACTGCCTACACAGTCCTTGGTCTATCAGCTGCACTTCTGCCCCATGTGCGTCTAAGAGAAGCAGATGCAGTCCTGCCTAGTGCCTCGGAAACTATCTCTCACTCTTAGTCTGACCCAAAAGTGGGGCCTAAACTGTCGCATCCGCCTAGCGCCTCGACAGCGAACCTCGAGCTTAAGCACCCTAGGGTTGTGCATTGTGCACACCCACAGTCTTGACTGTCAATAACAAACAGTAGAATTTTGCTTCCAAACTTGGTCAGCACGAAGGTGTGATAGTTATCTCACTATCCTCTATATTTAAGCTCAATCTAACCTCGAGAACCCTCTGAACCAACTTGATTTTGCCGGCAGACTGTACCCCGGACAGGTTTTGTCTGCCCAATGTGTTCATCTGCTATGGAGTTAAAATATTGGAAAAATCAAGTTTGGTGCCCTATATCACCTTGAAGCACCAATAGTTATGAACTTATCCACCAAATTTCAGATGATTTTGAGCTCGTTTGCCCCTGTTAATTGCCAGTTCTTCCTTGCTTGCTGCTACGACAAGAACACTGCTAACTACTAAACTGCCGCAAATGCTAAAATCAAAACTGCTATGATACTGACACCAACTATTAGACTGAACCAAAACGACTAAAACTGCACGGCTGCACCCCAAGATGGCTCAAATACCAATTGATAGATTGGTATCAGTCAGTATGAACCTTCAAAATATCCTACTCTATGCTAACTCCCAAAATTGAAATAGAAACTGAAGTTGCACAAAACGGTGGCTGCCCCGAATTGCTCTGATACCAATTGATAGGACCCAGACCCGACAATGACCAAGACATCTCCCAGATGCCAATCCTCTCCCGGAGGAGCCGTCGGACAAAACTAAAAGCAAGTTATGTACAATATGATTATCCAGCCGGACAACAATCACGACTGAAAAAATTTTCCTAGAATGATGGAATACATGAGAGGTTACTCACCCAAAAGCTTGAACATACTATAATTTGCTAGAAGGTTGTGAGACTAGTACAAGCGCGATCGATACATGAATATCTCATCTCACTCAACAAATTATTCAAACATTCACATCCAACACATCATGTCATACAAGCCTAGGACGGGCAAACCATACCCAAGCCCATAGGTAGTCAGGCAGTCCACGGTCGTGTCTTCGACACTTGTGCCTCCGAGGTACCACTGCGGATGCCAAGGCTATTGTTGGGTATAAAGCAAAACACCCAGAGAACCCCGCTGCTGCTATAGGGACGGAAGAAGTATACCTGCAGGTCAGTCCCGGCTTGGGGCAGCAAAGGACTCAAGTTGAAAACCGGCAACTAGGTGTTGCCCTCGAGTATTTCAGCAACTGAGGATGAAGGACTCGGCCCACCTGGCCGAGGGAAGTGAAACCTCTTGCCGATTGCTGGAATCCAAAATGGGTATCCTTCTTGGCTGCGGCACTCCTTGCCGGTGATGAGTAGGCACCGGTGGATAGAGGCTCGGTTACCTCCAAGGTGAAGGCGCTCCTTGATTCGGCCTTAGAAGTTAGGTCCGCCTTGGTGAGGATAAGTAGGAGGGTCTCAGTGGGGTTGAGCTGAGCTAGGTCTGATATGACCTTGGCTGGGCTCGACCAAAGGCTATGCTCGGTTGTGGTTAAGAGAGGTAGGCGAGGTGAGGAATTCGGGTAAGTGGGCTAGGTCAGGTTTGACCTTAGGTGGACCAAGTCAAGGGGTGGATAGGTTTGGATGAAGCCAAGTAGGGTAAGTGTGGTGCGGTAATACTGGGGTGAGATGAGAAAGAAGGGTAACGAACAGTTAGGGCAAGAAGTGGGCGAGAATTATGAAAGGTAGGGCAAGGGGTCCACGAGAGAGATGAGGTGGACGAGAGTTAAGGCTAACGAGAGTTAAGGCTAGGGTTTATGAACTTTAGGGAATAGGTGAGTTGGCTGGGGTTCGGTTATGGAAAGTGGTGGAGGAGGAGGTGTTACCTTTTGAGGTGGCGAGTGGGGCTGATAACGGCTATGAGGTGGCGCACCTTCCTTTCTTGTAAGAGGAGAAAGCGGTCGCCAAAAAGGAGAATGTGCGTTGAGGTGGCTCCGCCCTTTTTGGAAGGTAACGTGTGAGCTGACCCTCTAGACCGTTACTTCCCTTTGAATCTGGTGGACAAATAGCACCCTTCAGAGAATGTCGCCCTTGAGTCAGGGGCGGAGGGAGGGGAGGGCCCGCCTTCCCTAAGTAGTTGAAAAAAAAAATTACATTAAAAAAATAAAAAAAATTTAGTTGTTTAATATATTTTTTTATTTATATTCATTTTGGCCCTATCCAAATTTGAGGTTGTATTTTTTGGCCCGTCCCTAAACGAAATCCTGGCTCCGCCCCTGCCTTGAGTTGCCTTATCTGTCGCTTGAATGAAGGAGGAATAGCGTCCAGGTTCAATGACGGATTTCTTCCCTTTTCAGCTCACCCTTAGAGGGAGGACACGTGTAGGGCTTAGATGAAATGCGTGAGGAGTTGGCTAGGACGTGATTGATCTCCTTCCAAAAGTATCGCCATCAAGCAAATTGCTAAAACTAACCGATGGCTAAGGTAAGGAAACCCTATGCGTTATCCTCAATCAATGATACATTTGACCTTCACGAATTGGCTGAATTTGCCATATGATGTTAATAAAATTAATGTCCCAACGACAATTCTAGAAATACTGACCGAAACTTCTGAAATGGCCAAGTCCACCGGAAGATGTAGCAGCCGACGCCAAGAGCTCCGATTCTAGCAGGTTCACCGGTGTAGGACCCTCTGCATGTAGTCTTGGTTCAGCCGTTGTTTCACCAATCAAATGTCATTTGATCATCGTGGAATTCGGACATGTTGAAAATGAGATCGAGACGAATCTAACAGTACCAAGAACTTCTTCAAACTCAAGACGGATCACTGGAAAATAGCGTTTGGTATGGCGGATCTGATGTTGGTCGCAGCAGAGTTGCGGTAGATGATATTAACCTGTTCAGCTATGGATGTGACTTCCTAAACGATCTCCGATCCTAATGAAATTTGGGTATGTGGTAGCAGATTTCTAGACGATTTCAAGGGTATATAAAACTCCTCAAAATTCTCAATGAACCTTCAGATCTAGGTCCAAAATCAAAGATCTGCCACCAGATGCAGCAAAGTTGTAGTAGTAATAGTCGTTATGTTTATCTACCGATTTGCTCACCCAAATGACCTCCGAACACCACCAAATTCAGGTATGTTATATAGGACATCGAGACAATTCCAACGATATATAGTTCATCCTCTGACTCTTTATGGATCTCTTGAAATCACCATTTGATGAGACAGGTCTATCTTGGTATACAGCAAAAAACAGTGACAGCTCCTCCCACGTTTGATTTTGGGTCTAGGCCGAAACCAGCCACTTTCACCTTCGTCATCAGTTAGGAACGGTCACTAGGCCAGAGATGGAGAGTCATCTAGATCACTCAATCTACGATAGGCAGAACCGTGTGTTAGCACCCCAAATTTTACCACATCAAAATTGAAGCAATGTGAAAATTTCACAAAAGAATTGTGAAAATTTGCAATTTCAAAGCCAATTTTGAATCTAAAGAACAATTTAGATTCAAATCATGAATTTGACTCGTGATATTAATCCCAATGCAGGATTACGAGTCCATTCGATTACAAATGTCATTTGACATCCAAATCCAATTACAATTGTAATTTGAAATCCAAATTCGATTACAAATGTCATTTGAAACCCAAATCCAATTGAAAAATTCAAATTTTGACTTAGATCCAAGAATTAGATCTAATTCGGTCTAGAATGCTACGTGAGACCCACTTGTGGGCCCCACCTAGCCCGTGTGGTCAAGAGCCCCCCAGGGGTCATACTCCCATTTAAATAAATAAATAAATGTTTTCTCTCAATTAAATAAAAAAAAATCATTTTAAGGAGAAATGAATGATATCATAACTAAAAGCCTAGGAAAAGAGAAACATTTATGCATCTCTCTCTTCTTTAACTAGGTCTTCTTTAAAGAGTTTTCAATCTTCGAAAAGTAATAACTAGGCTGGTCAAACCCACTTAGTTCAAGTAGGTTCGACCCTAGTGCACCCAAATCTTAGCTAGGCTCAGTCAACATGAGCTCAGCTTGGTCAAAAAGTAGGTCAGTTTAACGATCCAATTAATGGACGAAAATAGACTTTGACCGAACCAAACTCACTTTGACTAAACTCAGTCAAAGTACAATTTAGCTCAATTAAGAGCTTTCTTGACCCAAATTTATCAAATTACCTCAAACAAAGTCAAACTACTCGCAAATAAGCTTTGACTTTGGTCAATTGGTAGAAATTGATCAATTTGGACAATTTTGCCCTTCTGCGGCCAAATTGAGATTAAAAAGCCTAAATTGGTTTATAAAAGGCAAATAAACACTTGAATTTGTCAAATGGATGAATCAAATACCAAATTTAAATTGAATTTCTCAAATGAAAGTTTGATTCAGTCGAAATCCATTTTCAANAGGTCTGAACCAAGTTGACCAAACCTAACCCAGCTCACCTAGCTCGTGTAATTGAGATAAGGATGAGTAAATAGAGTCATTAAAACTCATTTAACTCATTTTTCATCTCCCTAAGCCTTGGTTAACCTTCCAAGGCAAATTTAAGGAGGTGGTTGAACCCACCTCCTCCTCTATATAAACCTCACCTTGGCCACCAAGGAGAGGACAAATTTTTGAGCATTCTATCAAATTGTTGCAGCCAAGGAGCTAGGAGGGAGAAGCCAAGGAAGAGAGGAGAGGTTCGTCCAAGGAAGAGAGAAGAGAAGAGAGGACAAGCATCAAGACCGACCGCAAGGTAGGTGATTTTAACTCACTTCTCTTCTACTTTAGCTTCTTGTTGATTTATTTTAATTCCAGCAACTCGTGGGAGGGTCCATTTTCATTTGCCTATGGCTGGGAATGATGTCCAGCTAAGGGAAACCTACGCTTCAATGTACATGTTAATGCATAATACATGCATACGTCGGTTTTTCTTAAATATGAACCCACATATCAAATTTTGAAATGGGCCCCAAGGCCACGTCCCTTGAACTCCCTACCATGAGAGAATCTCATGGCAAGAGAGTGATTTTGCTGCATCATGTATGATGAAAATGCCTATAAGGGATGGATGCGTTCTTATGAATGTGATCCACCCTTGCATGGCGAAATGATGGACGAATAAGCTTGAGCATTGTTTTATTTTTTTTTTCTTATTCATAGACATCTTGATTTATGTATTTCAATTTAATTGATCAAGGGTAGTAGGGGAGATTTGGAACAAGTTTTCAATCTTTCCACATAAAAGAATCCAGCCATGAATATTCACGATTCGTGAGTTGTGAGTTCCCTTCATGCAATGTCATTTTAAAGATGTAAAGTACGTATATGTGTACATTGTTATATATATGCATATATGTATCCAATCTCTTGTTTGTTTTCCTCTCTTAAAATCAGATTTGAACATGTTTCCATGCTGGTTTTAAGAAGATGGTTTATTTTGATTTTCTTAGTACCAAGTTATGAAATCAATTCTATTTCATTTTAAAATTTGCTTGATTTCAGAAATCCATACATACGATGTATGTTAGGTGTTGAAATCAGACCATGTTTCATAGGAATTGGTTTAAGCATGTCAAAGTTTATATATTTGAAATGCCAACTATCCTAGAATCATCCAAAGTAGTAGACGATTTCATTACTACCAAATCTGGAATTTAAATCTATTTGAAAGACTTATCGTTTCTATCTAAGAATCAAGCCTTTATTGGAATCAATGTCCATAATTTTCAGCTATCTAAATCAACACAAGGTCTGAATTTTTTTAGCTATCTTGAGACATAAGTGGACGCCATCCACGTCTCCCATCTATTTCAAAAATTGATTTTGACATCATTCATATATTTTTTATCATTTTGACAGTTTCATGTCAAGTCTCAAGCTTATGGACTATATCTCTAATTCTTGTGCTTAATCATATAATAAGCACATTTAGAGAAAGTCCTACATTTTAATTAAAATTCATTTTATGTGTAGATTGTATGACGTGCAATTTCAATATGGACTTTGAGAGATTATGAGAGAGTGAAGAATGTATGTTTCATATGAATGAATCTTGAGGGATTATGAGAGAGAGAAGAATGAATGTTCCATATAGTTTCCCTTCCCGTTTCATGCATTCACCTTCACTCAAAATCAATAGCACCACATGCACATTCTCAAGACGTTAAGTGATTCAAATTTGAGTTGCAAAAAGTGACCAAGTCATATTGCATCGAGAATTCGTAAACCTCACTTAACTTCAAAAGAAAACACAAGCAATGCATTCATAATCTTTTGGCCAAAGTACGTTTGAAAAACAACATACTTTCTAACGATTTGGAACCCATGTTCTTTCAAAAGAATGAATTCTACAAATCATATGATTTGACAAAAGAAGATTTCAAAACCAATTTTGATCATATGATGATCATCATCATCTAGAGTTCACAACAAAGAACTCAATTCCAAATCTTCAAAATCCTCAAGAATTATGTGTTTCAAATAACACCAAAACAAAGGTTTTTAAACCAACTTAAAAACCCTCAATATTCAAATTCATTTATTCAAAAAATGAATTTCAGTTCTTGAATCCAAAACCTCAATGCATAAGCATATAGGATTTGTATGAATAACTCGTATATGATCCAAATGATCCTTAGTCCTTGGTCTAATTACCCCTGTTAAAGGCAGCAGGAACGGTTGGACCTCGTACCGACGGGCAGATCCCTTTCTCTTGCAAATTTTCTCAAAACCCCAATTTTAAAAGAATTTTGCTGACTCGCATTTCGACCTCCTTGAAAAGGGGTGGGGTGCGAACACCATGAGAGATGTCTGGTTACTTGCCTTAGTCATAGACCGCTAGTCGTTGGCGTCGCTAGGAATCCTTGCGCTCGATGCACGAACGCCGTTCTTCTTTGCAGCCTTCCTGTGATTCAATCCCAGCCTCTAATCACTCGTGTGGTTCGGATGATTGCACCGTGGATTGAATGAAGCTTGTTGGTCGGGGTTTGTACGTAGATTATTGATGCTCGAGGGGTTGCCGACAGCCACTCCAAGCGATCTTCAAGCCTTAGTTCTAATTGGCCATGGAAGGGGTGAGTTAAGTCGGAAAAAAGAAGAAAGAGATGGATCTTCAAGCCTTAGTTCCTATCGGCCATGGAAGGGGTGAGTTAAGTCAGAGAATAAAAGGAAGAGAGGGAGGAGGTCGTCGGCTGTATCAAAGAAATCCAACACCACCGGTAGGGGTTGGAAAAGAGTCTGACTGCCGCCGGCCAAGGACAAGTGGCGAAGAAGAATCCCTTGCGGGGAAGAGAGAGAGAGAGAGAAAGAGAGAACAAAACCACTTCATTATGCATAAGATTTTTAGGGTTTACACGTCCTTGAGCTTATATACAAAAAAAGTGTCTCAATTCACTTAACTCCTAACCCGAGACGGTAGAAAGCAACTTAAGTAAAACAAGTCTTAAGCATCTCAAACTGAGACGTTAGAAAAGCAACTTAAAATAAAGTACTTAAAGCAAATGAGCATTGGATCCAATCTGATTTCACCTGCTCCAATGTTTCTCGGACTTGTGGGTCCGAGGGGTAACTCGTTTGGGTTACGCTCATGCTCTTTCACAATGATGTTGTGTGGCTGGCACTTGCCTAGGTTTGCCGTATGATGCTATGTCGCTCTGGTTAAGGTCTCGACACTTGCTTTGGTCTGGCCTAAATTGGATACCGGTTCACTATTCTGCTGGTCATCAATCTCTGTTGAACTCAGCTCAAGCCCTGTCTCTTTTCTTTCGGCCTTTGCTGCTCCTCCCTCACCTCCCGTTGCAGCTGCATGTGTTTTACTTGAAGGGAACTCAAGTGTTAGTCTCTTAACCTCGCCTAGGTGTCGTGTTGTTTCACCCACTCAAGCGTGCTTGGCTCGACGCGCGTAGGTGCCCTGGTCTACACCTTCGGCCTTCTTTGCTCGGCCAGCCTTGGCCCGTTGCATTGGCCTGCTGTAGTGGCAACAGTCTCAAGCTCGCCCTCGACCCTTTGCCGCTTCCTCGTGTTGTGCTTGGCCGAGCGCTCCTCGACGTTAGCGGCAGTCCTTGCACACTTCTTTGGCTTGTGCCCCGTCCTCAGCCATGCATTGTACTGTGGCCTGCTGCTCGCGACGCTCCACATCGAGGTCAACATCACAAGGTACTATGGTTATCGGCATGTCTGGCGGTATTCGGCGGGCCCAACGGCAGTCCACGCCGCTTGTCAGCTCTGTATGAGTGTCCTCGGCCATACTACCGGTTGGCCTCGGCGCTGCCAAAATTAGGCACGTATCAGACGCTAAAATACTTTCAGCTCTGAGGTAGAAGAAAAAGCATGTCGTTGAGTGTGGCCTCTCACTTCAAATACATCTAGTGCTACTTAAAGTATTTGGCGTTCGATTAACTAGCGCCAGAATTGGTCGATTAATTAACCGCAAAAAGTGCTAGTGCCGGGAAGAGTATTGTGCCGCTACGTCTCCTTGAGCACCACTATTTGTTGGGTCGGGTCTAGCCTCAAGAGAGGACCCGACCCGGCCCGTCACTTAAGTGACGGGCGGGAGGAAAAAGGGGGCACCCGATGGTGCCCCCAATCTTTCGTACGACTCCCTCTCTCTCTCTCAAGGGTTCCGTTTTGGGCAAGAAGAGAGGTGTGCTCTCTTGTGCTCTCTCTTGGTGGTGTGCAAGAGGAGAGAAGGAGAAGAAGAGTGGAGAAAAGGAGAAGAAGAAAGGAGAGAAGGAGAAGAGGAAGAGAAGGTTGCTAGCTTGGCTAGAGCAAGATTCGATTCCAAGAAAGAAGCCCGTCGCATCTCCTCCCAATCCACGTTTTGGGCATTCCATCGGTGATATTTTCCCTTGTTTTCTCATATAGTTTTGATGAGATATTATTGTTTGAGGGTTGGCTTTGTGTAGCCCCTCGTGGGACAACTTATATCATTGATTATAGTGGATTGTGTTTGGGTCGTAATGCCCCATGGTTTTTACCCTCATTGTTTTGAGGGGTTTTCCACGTAAAAATCTTCTTGTGCATTTGTGATTGCTTGGTTGGCGTCTTGTCGCTTCTTGCATGATCGATTTGGGGTATACTTATTTGTTGAATCATTATTAACATATTTGTGCATATTCCGCATTTTATCCCAACAAAGAAAGCTCCCCCTCCAGCTTCAAGAGAGGAAACGTACCTGCAAAATGAACAAAATTAATATACTGCCTTAAAGGCAGTCATCCCAACTAAGTCTTTAGACATATCATGCTTCTCTTTAGGTAGAGACTTCGTCATCATATCTACAGGATTATCATATGTATGGATCTTATCAAGAACAAGCTGCTTCGACTCTAGAACATCACGTATTCAATGATACCTCACGTCTATATGTTTTGACCTTGCATGAAAAGTAGAATTCTTTCCAAGGTGAATAGCACTTTGACTGTCACAGTAAAGCACATACTCGTCTTGACTGAACTGAAGTTCCTGCATGAACCTCTTCATCCATAGAAGCTCCTTGCTCGCCTCTGTAGCTGCAATAAATTCTACTTCAGTAGTAGATAATGCTACAGATTTCTGAAGTCTGGATTGCCAAGAAACTGCACCACGTGCATATGTCAATAGAAAACCGGATGTAGATCTTCTCCCATCAATGTCTCCTGCCATATCTGAATCTGTATAGCCAACAAGAATAGGTTTTTCTGCTCCAAAACAAAGTGAAAAACTGCTAGTCCCACGAAGATATCTCAAAATCCATTTAACTGCTTCCCAGTGTTTCTTTCCTGGATTTGAGACAAACCGACTAACAACTCCAACTGAATGAGCAATATCAGGTCTAGTACATATCATAGCATACATCAGACTACCTGCGGCTGAGGCATAGGGAATCTTCTCCATATCTTCTTTTTCTGAATCTGTCCTTGGTCTCTGTTTGGTGCTCAACTTGAAATGTGCTGCAAGAGGGGTGCTAACAGACTTTGCCTTGTCCATGTGAAATCTTTGAAGTACCTTCTCAATGTACTTCTCCTGAGATAGCCATAGCTTCTTCGACTTCCTATCTCGCATGATCTTCATGCCCAAATTCTGACTTGCAGGTCTGAAGTCTTTCATAGCAAAAGACTTGCTCAACTCCCTTTTCAAACTTAAAATTCTCGATGTATTGTTACCAACAATAAGCATGTCATCAACATAAATCAACAAAATGACAAAATCATCACCTGAGAATTTCTTCACAAAGACGCAGTGATCTGAAGTAGTCTTGGTGTAGTCATATTCCCCCATAAATGACTCGAACTTCTTGTACCACTGCCTAGGTGCCTGCTTGAGACCATACAAGCTTTTCTTTAATATGTAAACATGGTTTTCTTTACCTTTTACAAGAAAACCTTCGGGCTGCATCATGTAAATTTCCTCATCAAGATCATCACGAAGAAAATCTGTCTTCACATCCATCTGCTCGATCTCTAAATCAAGACTGGCTGCCAAACTAAGAACAACTCTGATAGATGACATCTTGACCACCGGTGAGAATATCTCATCAAAGTCAACTCCCTTCCTCTGATTGAAGCCCTTCACAACCAACCTAGCTTTGTATCTTGGGTTTGAAAAGTTTTCATCATGCTTCACTCTAAAAACCCATTTGTTTCTCAATGCCCTCTTGCCTTGGGGCAACTCTACAAGCTCGAAGGTGTGGTTGTCGTAAAGTGACTGCATCTCATCTTTCATGGCTTCCATCCACTTTTCCTTGTGCACATCATGCATAGCTTCTTCATAGCATTCAGGCTCACCACTGTCAGTCAACAAAACATAGTCACGTGCGGGATATCTAGTTGAGGGACGTCGCTCCCTCGTGGATCTCCGCTGTTGATCTGCATCTGAGGAAGAACCCTCCAAATTTTGATTGTCATTTTCGTCATCTGAATTAGGAATATATGGCATGTCTGTTTGTCCTTCTCTATCATGTATCTGCCCAATGGCCTCATCTGGCACAACTTTTGGAGCATTCTGCAATGGAATAGGTTCCACATCAACTGGTTGATAGCTGCTTTGAGAAAAATCCTTTACTGCTTTCTGAATATCCTCAATATTCTAATCTTCAGCAAATACCACATCTCTGCTTCTGACAAGCTTCTTCTCAACTGGATCATACAACCTGTAACCAAATTCATCATGGCCATAACCCAAAAACACGCATTGTCTGCTTTTTGAATCCAACTTCGATCTTTCATCCTTTGGTATATGCACAAATGCCCTGCATCCAAATACACGTAAGTACTCATAGGATATATCCTTTCCATACCAAACTCTGTTAGGAACATCACCATCCAAAGGAACATGTGGAGACAAGTTGACTACATAAGCAGCAGTATGTGAAGCTTCACACCAAAAAGAATCAGATAACTTAGCTTCAGATAGGAGACATCTAACTCTCTCCATGAGTGTCCTGTTCATCCTTTCTGCCATGCCATTTAATGGAGGAGTCTTAGGTGGAGTCTTCTGGTGTCTGATGCCATGAGACCTGCAATACTCATCAAATGGACCAATATACTCTCCCTCATTATCGCTGCGAACACACTTTAGCTTCTTTCC
Source organism: Nymphaea thermarum (assembly GCA_011799765.1). Classification (NCBI taxonomy): domain Eukaryota; kingdom Viridiplantae; phylum Streptophyta; class Magnoliopsida; order Nymphaeales; family Nymphaeaceae; genus Nymphaea; species Nymphaea thermarum. The sequence goes on along the minus strand of JAANDH010000797.1, from coordinate 8,599 downwards.
TGACTGTCTCTCAACCAGTGCATGAAAGTCCTTAAAAACACCAAGGACTTGGTCTTTTCTCTTCAAAGAATAGACCCAAACTTTCCTGGAAAAATCATCAATAAACGTGACAAAATAAAGTGCACCACCATGTGAACTTACTTTTATAGGACCACATACATCTGTATGAACCAGCTCAAGTGCTTCTGACTTTCTAGAAGGTGGATGACTCTTGAAAGAGACCCGCGTCTGCTTCCCTGCAAAACAATGACTGCATTTATCAAGTTTATCCTTCCTTACATCTTGTAGAAGATTCTTCTTGATCAAGAATTGCAGTCCCTTGTCACTCATATGTCCTAGCCTCCTGTGCCACAACTCAATAGATTTCTCATCTTGTGTCACATGTACCAAGTCTCTGGAAATCGATGCCTGCATAGTATAAAGATTATTGCTGCATCTCTTGCCTCGAGCAATAATCAATGAACCTCTGGTAAGCTTCCACTGACCATCACCAAAAGTGTTGTGATACCCTTCTTCATCGAGCCTTCCTGCAGAGATAAGGTTCAGATGCATGTCAGGTGCATGCCTCACATCTGGCAGCTTCAATAGAGCTCCATTCGCATTCTTCAGAACGACGTCGCCTCTGCCTACAACATGAGACAAAGAACCATTACCCATTCTCAAAGTGCCAAAATCACCAGAAATATAAGAAGAGAAAAAATCCTTATGGGAAGTAACATGAAGAGCTGAACCACTATCAACAAGCCAACAAGTATCGTCTCTGGCAACATTAACAATGTCAGCATCACAAACAACAAACATTTCATGTTGTGCAGCAACTGCAACATTGTCATCTCGGTCATTTTTCTTCTCTTGTTTCTCCCCAATTTTATTCTCCTTCTTCAATTGGAAGCAATACTTCTTTATGTGCCCTTTCTTTCCGCAGTGGTGACATTCCAAATTCTTATATCTCGATTTGGACTTGCTTCTGCTTTTATCTCTGCCTCTGTCACTCTTGAATTTACTCATCCCCCTGTTCTCTGTGAAAAGAACCTCTGTCTGAGAAGAGCAAGCCTGAGATTTTCTTCTCATCTCCTCATTGAGAATACCTGACTTAACAGTCTCTAAAGAAACAATCCCATTAGCTGCAGAATTAGTAAGCGAGACTCTAAATGTCTCCCACGAATCAGGCAAAGTAGCAAGCAACAATAATCCCAAAATCTCATCTTCAAATTTAACACCCATGCTGGATAACTGACTAATGACCCCCTGAAAATCATTTAGAAAATCTGGCACTGAACTGCCCTCCCTGAATCTCAAATTCATCAATCTTTTCAGAAGAAATAATTTACTACTTCCTGTCTTGGAGGCATAAAGATTTTCTAATTTTGCCAACAAACTACGAGCATGTTTTTCATCTTGGATATGATTATAAACATTTTCATCCACAAATTGTCGAATGAAACCACAAACTTGTTCGTGTTCAAATTCTCATTCCTCATCAGACTTGGAATCGGGCTTTTCTTTGGCAAAAACTGGGAGGTGCATAGCCTTCACATATAAGAGATCTTTCATCTTATTTTTCCATAAACTATAATTAGTCCCATTTAGACTAATCATACGGCTAGTACCAAAATCAATTTTGTTATCCACCATATTGGCTCTGATACCACTTTGTTGGGATAAAATGCGAAATATGCACGAATATGTTAATAATGATTCAACGAATAAGTATACCCCAAATCGATCATACAAGAAACGACAAGACGCCAACCAAACAATCACAAATGCACAAGAAGATTTTTACGTGGAAAACCCCTCAAAACAATGAGGGTAAAAACTACGGGGCATTACGACCCAAACACAATCCACTATAATCAATGATATAAGTTGTCCCACGAGGGACTACACAAAGCCAACCCTCAAACAATAATATCTCATCAAAACTATATGAGAAAACAAGGGAAAATATCACCGATGGAATGCCCAAAACGTGGATTGGGAGGAGAAGCGACGGGCTTCTTTCTTAGAATCGAATCTTGCTCTAGCCAGGCTAGCAACCTTCTCTTCCTCTTCTCCTTCTCTCTTTTCTTCTTCTCCTTCTCTCCACTCTTCTTCTCCTTCTCTCCTCTTGCACACCACCAAGAGAGAGCACAAGAGAGCACGCCTCTCTTCTTGCCCAAAACGGAACCCTAGAGAGAGTCTCCCTCGGCATGCTTTCTAACCCCCGTGGTAGCCCACGGGGGGGAAAAGGAGGGCGGACAGTGAATTCACTGCCCGGCCCAGCAAAGGAGAGAACTTCGTCCTCCCCCTAGAACAACCCAGCCCAGGTCGGAGTTCTCTCCTGGGCTGGGCCGGACAGTGAATTCACTGGGGCGGGAGGAAAAGGGGGGGCACCCGATGGTGCCCCCAATCTTTCGTACGGCTCCCTCTCTCTCTCTAGGGTTCCGTTTTGGGCAAGAAGAGAGGCGTGCTCTCTCTTGGTGGTGTGCAAGAGGAGAGAAGGAGAAGAAGAGTGGAGAGAAGGAGAAGAAGAAAGGAGAGAAGGAGAAGAGGAAGAGAAGGTTGCTAGCTTGGCTAGAGCAAGATTCGATTCCAAGAAGGAAGCCCGTCGCATCTCCTCCCAATCCACGTTTTGGGCATTCCATCGGTGATATTTTCCCTTGTTTTCTCATATAGTTTTGATGAGATATTATTGTTTGAGGGTTGGCTTTGTGTAGCCCCTCGTGGGACAACTTATATCATTGATTATAGTGGATTGTGTTTGGGTCGTAATGCCCCATGTTTTTTACCCTCATTGTTTTGAGGGGTTTTCCACGTAAAAATCTTCTTGTGCATTTGTGATTGCTTGGTTGGCGTCTTGTCGCTTCTTGCATGATCGATTTGGGGTATACTTATTTGTTGAATCATTATTAACATATTCGTGCATATTCCGCATTTTATCCCAACACTATTTGGGGTCTGGCGTTGCTTCAGGAAGCGTCAGAGAGGACAAATCAGGCTGTCTTCCCCTACCGCCAAAGAGCCTGCATTTTAGGGGGGGGGGGAACAAAACCGACTTAGGACTTTTCTCTTTCTCGTGCACCTCTCTGTCCTTCTTCTTCATTGATTTTTTTCTTGTTTTTCCATATTCAAGGGTAGTGGCCATTGATCATGCACAAGGTTTTTTCTCTTTTTCTTTGTCTGTCCACTTCTTGTTCTTGTTGATCTTTTTTGTTTTACAATTTTCGATTAGCTTGGATTAGACTGGGGTTTTCTTGATTCCATTGGGGCTTAGGGTTTTCTTCATTCGATTTGGGATCAGCGAGTCTGGTTTGGGAATAGAGCAGAGAATGGCGATTCTCTGCCATCATTTCATTCTTGTTTTTTATGAGCTTTTGCTTCTCATTTCGTAAGAAATGAACTTTTAGGTCATCTGGTTATATCAGCCAGTTATATCAAACTGCTTTGAGGTCATTCAAGCTGCTTAATGTTGCACCCCCTTGTTGGTCATATTGCAGAGAAGCGAATACAGACCAATGCGCCCCAATATCATGAATTCTAAAACATAAAATTTTAAAACCAAAACAACGAAATGAAACATGTGTTCAAAGAAAGAAAATGAAAAATGGTGAAAGCAAAATATTCAATATGGAAGTGCAGATCGATTAAATGATAATTTCACTGGAGTTGAGCTCATTTTCTTTAAGCCTATGAGTCAAAATATGTTATTTATTCAAATATTTTTGTAGCAACTGCCAGGTAATTTACAAAAGACTCTTTTGAGAAGCCAAAGTTAATTGCTGATTATTAAGCTTCATAATAAGGCAGTTGATCACCCTTTATTTGAGGCAAAGCATTTTTTTGTTCTCTATCAACATGAATTTAACACTGGGCTCGTTTGATAACCCTAGGATCTTGCAGAATGGGGTCAAAGAAAATAATTCAACTGGTTGAGGTCAAGGCCCTTAGCCTCCTTCTCTCCTCTCTCTCTAACTACAATGAGTATAGCATAGTTGGTCGAGCAAGAAAGACATTATGTATGTTACTCTCCTCATGACATTGAACGTGTTAGGACTATGTTAACACCTCAAATTTTTCCACATCAAAATTGAAGCAATGTAAAAATTTCACAAAAGAATTGTGAAAATTTGCAATTTCAAAGCCAATTTCGAATCTAAAGAACAATTTAGATTCAAATCATGAATTTGACTCGTGATACTAATCCCAATGCAGGATTACGAGTCCAAACGATTACAAATGTCATTTGACATCCAAATCCAATTACAAATGTAATTTGAAATCCAAATTCGATTACAAATG